>VXAV01010391.1:301394-325691 GCA_013399715.1 Alectura lathami
CCAGACATGCATGACCAGTTTCTTCAAGGGGCCAATAAACAAAATACAGGTACCTTGTACATCTACCAGTAGATGAGTGTGTTCTGCTGGTGATGAGTGGATATCTACTACGTGAGGATTCATTTTCTAATTCACTTGTTTCAAGAGACAAAAGTGTCTCATTAAATATAGAGAGATGGAATAAAATTCAGGTTTTCTCCTACACTCTCTGCAAATCTGTTATGAGAAGTAGTTCAAAATGCTTTCCAGATGTTAATTAAAAATCTCACTATCTATTAGAATTACCTTTTGGTGTGTATTTATATCTAGTCTCATAGCTGATTAATGTATGGAAACACACATTTCTGAAAAAAAAAAAATCCATACTGAAAGCCAGTACTGAAAAAAATGTATATTCTCCATCAGAAGATCTGTCCTGATTCCCATTTGCAGAATTAGCAGCTGAATGCATCAAATGTCTGCCATGTTTCTGAGGGCTGTTGTGAACCTGTAATGCTTCTTCAGGTGAGCAGTTTCACTGAGATTAATGGGAACATTCAAGCAAGAAAATGTCATGCACACTGGGTGGCAGGATCAGGCCAGCAGTTAGCAAGTCCCTCATGGTTACAGTGACTTCTTTTTCAGATTTAGCATCTGTGACTGCTTTGGAATTTCCATTAAATTTTACCCCTCATACCCCATAAGAACAGAGATTTAATAGTACAATAACAATAATTAAGAAGAACTTATAAAAAATAAGCTCAATTATGTGCAATACCCCATAATTTTTGAAATAACATCTGTCATCATTTTATTATTGCCTGGTTTTAGCCACTTTATTTAAAGTTTGAAATTTGAATAAGGATTTACTGCACAAATCCTTACCTGCTTGAATCTCCGCTAAGCAAGAACAGTGAATTTTTTTCCTTAACTTGTAGAGAAAGGAAACCTTGCAGGGAAATATTTGAGTTGTCAGCAATAGATTTAAAGAAAGAATTAAATCAAGACCCTTCATAAGGAATTCATCTCGTCTAATGTTAATCATCTGAAAGTGGGACTCTAGTCTAAACTTGTTGTCTCAGATGCTTCTGCATCCATCTCAGAACAACTGTCAAAGATTGATGAAAATCTGTCATTCCCCGGAAATGCTTCTTTCTGCCTGTAGAAAACTCCTAGGTGAGCAGATAGGAGCAGTCACCTATGTTTCAGAAGGCTGATATGCAGCAAGACTAAACTTCTGCTTGCTGTCCATTTGGTATCTTGAGCCTTTCCTGGATTTTTAATTTAAAAAAATTGCTCTATCAGTATAGTGTTTCCATCAACGACTTGGCTTGGCACACTGAGATGAGATGTGCTGATAGCCATCTCCCTTCATGCGTATTGTGCATCTATGCTATGGTATGTACCCACACGGTGAAGATCCCAGGCACTGAGGTCTCAGCCTGTCATGTTGATTAGCCCTAATGAAATGTATGTATTTGAGATGAAATTCTATATTCAGTTTTCACTATAATCTTGGAGGTTTGGGCTGATTCTTGCTCACAGACAGCACATTTTGATAATGCCTCAGCTGCAGACTTGGCCAGTTTCCAAGTAACAATGCAGTAGTTCCAGTTGAGCTTTGCCTAGAGTGTTGGCTTCACTCCGGTGAATGGCCAGAGGAGGCTCCGGCTTGTAATGCTTCATGCTCATGAATAGCTGGACTCAGAGTCCTAAAACAGGTTACATAATCCCAGGAAGAAACTTCAGAGGAATCTCATTTTAGAGTTAAACTCTGAAATTTGCACATTTCTCGATGCTTCTGTCAGTCTTCTGCTCCTAGACAACATGGTCATATGCAGCCAGGCATCGCATGGTCCTTGGAAGAATTACAGAATTACAGCTATGACGTTTTCTTTAAACACCAGGCAGCTGCCCTGCAAACACCTGGAGACACTTGTTTTCAAAAGCTGTACTCACTGTTATACTTTTGTGCATATATTCATGTAGAATGGTTTTTTACTATGTTTTTCACTTGCTTGACTTCGCTTTCCAGACACCTATTTTTTCTGAAACACAAGACCTTGCTTCCTTTTCCTTATTTGTATATGGGTCTACACCCAAAAGGACTAGAAATTTCATTTTTTATACTGATTAATGAAATATTTTTTAAAAATTAAACTGAAATATAGGAAGAGGTATAATGGGAACAAGAGGTATGACTGCACTCTACACAAGTGATTCTGCAGGTATTTGTGACCTGACACAAGGACCGTGCTACTGATCAGGCCAAAGATTAATCTGTCAGGGTGTCCTGGATTGGACAACAAATGATTGGGAATCAGCAAAAGAAGAGGTGAGAATACAGCAGTACCTTCCTCCAAATGCTTTCCACACACCCAGTGACTTGAGGTTCTTGAATACTCAGTTGGTCTTCCAGCATTTAACAGTCCTCAATGAACTACTCTTCTGCGGTGCTGCCCAGTTAAGTACTGACCAACAGACTTGAGCCCGTGTAACCCCTCGGCACTCGGTGTCTTCTGACGAGGAGCTCCAGATCTTAATTACTGAGTGAAGGACCAGCACCTCAGTCTGCTTCCAACGTGCTCCACCTGGTTTCATGCGGTCCCCTTGTGGTGGATGGATTATGAACAGTTGTCCTCTTCTCATCTGCTCCATCATACTTTTGATGCCATAACCTGTCTCCACTCTGGATAAAGAAGCCTACTAAAATTTTTCTTTGTACAGACAGTAGTCCAGAATTCTAATAATGCCTATTGCCTTCTCTGATTTTTTTTTTTTTTTTTTCTGACACAGAGGAATCAAGACAGTGCAAAGGTGCTGGCACAATATGGTTTTATTATGGAAAAATAATATTTTCTCTTATCCCTTCTATTCCTTCCCTAATCATTCGTAACATTAGATCTTTCCATTTTTGACCCTTATCAAGCACTGAACTGATGTTTCTCATTGAGCTAGCTGTGTGGTAAGTCAGGTTTGACATCACTGAACATGTGATGCTGAGCCTCTGGACAACAGCTCAGACTATCCAGGGTTATTTAAGAATGGGAAATGTGGAGAGGATCTTTTTTTTGCCTTGAATTACTCTCCATGAGTACTAAGGACAGCTGCAGACTTTGTGCTCTGAAATGCAATCAAAGGAAACCTCTTCTAGAAGAAATATTCCTGAGGAGTGAGTGAGAAGTGATTTGGAGTCTCCATGCCTTTTGCAGTTCTCTGATGTGTCATTGGTCCCCATCACCTCCACCTGGAGTTGTGTTGCCGTGGATCCAGGAGCTGCTGGGACCTGGGAGGCAACCTCAGTCGTGACTTCGTTCCCATGCAACTCCAGTCCCTACAGACCAGAGGCAAGTGGGTGGGGGTCAGGACAACCAATCGCCTGGGGTAGAAGCACTTTATCCTCTCTTCCTTACTGCAGTCTGAATCTTCTCAAGTACTGCTGTGAACTCCGGTACTGCGTTTCCAGCAGCCCCTGTGCCATACGCTTCTCCTTGAGCTGAGGGAGGGGGCAGGAGGAAGCAGGAGAACAGAATATCCTTGCTGTTCTGTTTTTCCTGGATGTCTTTGCATCCACCCTCAGCTGCATTTTGGGGCACATCTCTCCTCACAAATCTCACAAATCGAGGAGGCGGAAGTTCTGCAGAGCTTGCTGCCTCGCTAAAAAGTGTGTTATTCCAAGGCTAAGATCTTGTTACAATTCCCTTACTACAGCAACACATTTTTTCCGCTCCTTTTCTAAACCTCAAATGCTGTTATGGCGTCAATGGTAAAGAAGTTTAGGCTTGCTTGGATTTCAGTCTCCTGGCCTCGGATGGAGGGGAAACATTATTTCTCTTAATACATGAACCCTTATGCACACACACGCTTGCATGTCTCAAGACCCCAATCTTCCAATAGGATCGGCTTATGCACAGCTTTGTGCCTGTCTGGCGTTGTGCTGAAAACAAATCAGGCACATCTGACAGCTTGGGCTCGTGTAATGCAGTGCTTCAGTGACGCTGCTGCTAATGCACGCCAGGAAAACAGCAGTGTGCTTCAAAGCAAGCCAGGCAACAGGCACAGTCAAGATGAAGTTAATATAGAGCCAAAAGATGCTGCAGGGACTCTGCGCACCTTCAGACTGGCGGGGGAAAGTGTGTTCCATGCTCCTCGATGCAAGGCAGAAGCAGGAGAAGAGATCCTGAGCTTGTCCTGCTGCAGCTCCAGATGCTGAGGCAGCTCCTCCACCATGGCACAACAGTGGTGAAAACCCCTCTGCCATCCTTCCCCAGACCCTTGGTTTCCCCCTCTGAATGTATGATGTGAGGGATTTGACTGGGGCTGGATTCTGGGAGATGTCATGGTGCTTCTGTTGTCTCCTTGGGCTCTGCATGCAGCCGCCCGCCATGGGACACAGATCAGGACAAAAGGATGAGTCTGGCCCATCTCCCAGTAGATCAGTGAAGAAACCCAGCCCTCCTTGCTGACTTCCTCAGCACCAAAGGCATGCAATCGCCTTCTGGTCTTCAGTTAATTTCTTCCCTCAGCAGCCCCAGGGTAGGATCCTCAATTTATCACATTCAAAAATTAGGTATGGAGGGAGGAATAGCTAGATTATAATGATGTTAACATACCTGAAGATGCAGATATGCATCTGGTGGAACTTGGAAACACATACAGGCATTTCCTGCATACTGAGCTCTATCCAAGTCCTGCCGTGGGTCTGGACTGTATGGGGTGGGAATCAGGCAGCATTTATAACAAGTTCATTCTGTTGATTAGATTGTCAAAACCCCTAGTACACTCCAAGAACAGCTTGTTCCCTACCAGTGAAAACTGTTATTCTCACACTGTTGTTTCACAAGTTCTGTTTCCAGCAACGTCTGATCACAGACAAGACAAAAGTAATCTCAATATGTAAATCTTGGGCTTTGTTTAGCCAGGACCAGCTAGGCATCGTGGTGGGAAGAATGACATTTCATTTCTTCCTCCAGCAGCACCTCCATTTCTCTTCTTAATTTTCTTCCACTCCACTCTGAGTTCAAAACAACACAGAAAACAACTGGAGCAGGGTTAGGATAATCCCCCAAGCTGAAATCCGTTTCAGTCTTGCCAGATAGACAGGTACAGATCTGATTCAAAAACAAGCCTGAGTTTCCTGAAACCTGCATATTACGAGCAGCTTCCTGCAGACTGTTTGCACCATTCAATTCCTCTCACAGAAACAGTGACTGAGCCTACTCCTTATACCTGAGCAACACTCCAAAGCAATAACTAGCATAATGGTCTTCATAAGGACGGAAACTCTCCCATGAATTAAAGTCATTTTCATAGTCAAAACCTGGACATAGTTTTCTCCCAGCATTAACCTGAGATGTAAAAGCTCAGAGAGAGGGTGCCAACTCAGAGCTAAAATAACAGTGTCAGGCAGATGCAAACTGTCCACCAGTATAGCCAAGCAGCTCCTGTGTCCCTCTCCCCATCATGAAAATTATCCTGAGAAAAGGCAGTACAGTGCAAAGCCAAAGACGGTTAAGTTGCACTTACCTTGAAGGACAGGCCAGGCAGCAATTGTTTAACACAGCCCCTTGACCTGATTTCTGACAACTGGAAAAAAGCTCTGCGAAAGTTGATATCTTAAAAGACAGAATCTCATTATTGCTTCTCTGATTTAAGCGTTGCAAGCAGAAGGACTTGGGAAGAGAGTGGCCTTTGCTCATTCGCATGTCACGTACATGAGCTGCAGCCAACAGCTGTACATCTCTCACCAAAGCATCCCCCAGATATTTGCCTCTGACAGAGCTTACATTTAGCCCTGGACTAAACCTTATATCCCTGTAATTTATAGAATCACAGAATAGTTCGAACAGGTGAATTTTGAGAGCAGAAATGGTCCTCAGAGGGCAGGATGCCCATTCTCAAAATCCAAACTGCTGCCTAGGCACAGCAAGCCTGAGAAAGATAGGGAGGAAATGGAGACCTCAGGAGAAAAAGCACATTTGAGAGTCCCTAGGTGATATTATCCCTTGTCCAATACTTAGTCGAGTGCAGTGTCCGTTCAGCAGCCAGATCACTTCTTCCAGGCTCATGTCTCAATGCTGGTGTGAAATATCTGGCCACTTGCTTTGGCTGAGCTCCCGCCATGCAGAGCGCCCCTCTCCAAGCAAGGAAAATAAGCTCTGCTCTATCACCATACACATTTTAAAAAATCTAGTGTATTGGAGGATAATACCTCCTTACACCACACAAAATGCCTGAGAGGTCTCCGAGTCTCCATGAATATCACACAGGGGGAGTAGAGAGAGGTCACTTTTCCCAGCAGAATCTCCAAATTAATCCCCAGAGCAAAGAAACACTTTGGAGTCCTCATGAGGCCTGTTGTTGGCAAACTTCACATAAATAAGGCATCAGCAGACACTGCCACAAGGGTCCTCAGTGTTTCCCTCAGCTCGTGTCTCTTGTTAGTGGAGGAGTGCTGAAATATTTGCATGTGAACGGCGCGTGCTTGTTGGCTGAGAAACTGGCATTAATCAGCAGCCTCAGAACTGAAGCTCCTGTGGCTTCCAGGCTCTCCATGGGAGCTGCTCGAGAGCAAGGAGGGGAAGGTGTATACGGAGGCCAGGCCTTGGCACAGTAGAAGTTGAGGCATGGGGAAATGGCTGCGATCATTGGCAGAGAGGAGTTCGGTTGGCAGGAGCTCCAAGACCTTTAGGAGTCTTCTCCTGCCTATTATTGCTTCCACCAGGTTTGATAAAACACCCTAGACCAACAGCAGCCATTAGCAGATGTCAGTCTTCGTAATCTCATCTTTGGCCTTGAGTGACTGAGGCCCGTTTGGTCATGAAATAAACTAAGAACACATGAGTTTTGCAAAGAACTAAAAGCAAGCAGCAGGCCATGTCAGAGGAATAATAACTCACAAAACTGACAAGTATCGGCCTGGCTTCCACTGGATAGCCTCAGACTGGATTTCCAGTGAATATAAATCAGTGCAGCTACACTTACATGAATGGTTTTCCACACCCACTGGAAAGCTAGCCAGGATACCAGAGATGGCTTCATCCACCGCTACACAGTATTTCTGCCTCCAGCTACATCCCGTGGGCTTCAAATGATGTTGGGGAAGGCAGGAACCACCTAATAGCCATACCCAAAGCACCAAATTAACAGAACCCTCTGGGTCTTGGATAAGAGTTAACTTCCAGGTTTCTTTCCCCTCAGAAGAGCTGTCATCATCTGGCCCACTTCAGAGGGGACCACTGGTCTCCTGTCTCTGCCTCTTTTCTGTGGTTGCATTAGTTACTTGCATTTGGTCTTTCTGACAGACACCACAGCTGGCTGCTTTCTAGAAAACTCAGCTGAACTCATCTGTGTCACTGAAAAACAAGCAGGTGGGCTAAGAGCTTGAAGTGATTTAGCAGCTCAGTAGCAAATGCTTCTAACCCTCCATTAAAAATAGGTGACTCGTGTATGGTAAGGAAGCCGAGCTCCTACCAAAACAGGTTTTTATTGGAAGCAGACTTAAAGCATAAGTCTTTAATAAGGTTGGATACGTAGATAGGACTAATACAGTCGTGTCTCAATGGAGCTGCTTCCCAGATGCTGACAAATCAGACAACTTCTTCTTTGGCTCAAAGACCGTATCAAGTAGTAAAACTGCTTCCACATGTTCATTATGTAGTGCACGATTGCTTTTGTGGTTATTAATGCACACACTATGCAGAGCAGAGACCCTGCCCTGCTCTGTGTGTCTCCTCTCACTTCTAAGTGTCTGTCTTCAGCAGCATGTCCTCTGATGTGGAGAGAGAGAGAAAAGACCCAATTTTCTACCCCATGAAATGACTAATAACTCAGATTCTTAAATCACTTCCAAACATTTTGTAATCCTAAGATTTAGGGCATACCATATTCCAGCATGGCCAGAAAAGGTCTGTGAAGGTTAGAGACAATAAATCAGAAGACAAGAAGAAGGATAAAAAATGGATTAGAAATGTAATATAGGACTTGAAATAACTGACGGTACTGAACAGAGAGGATTTAGTGACAGTTTGATGGAGAGAAGCTTTAAGTAAAAATGTGCATCTAAACCCACTTTTTTTCCTTCCCTTTTTGTGTTGAATTATGCATTAGAAAAGTTGTCATAACTCACAAGAAAATGTACCTCTAAGAGTGACAATAACTCAGTTCCATCTTACCGCTGGCAAACCATGTTCAGGGCTCATGATAAAAAAAAAAACAGTGTATATGTGGCTGCCGATATGGAAGCTAACCTTAATTATTCATCCATCTAATTGCAACTTCGTTCATCAGCCTGGGCAAGTCCTGTAACCTCCGTTCCTCAGCTCCCTGTTGTACTGTGCACCTGTGGCAATAACAGTGTTTTAATCCAGACTAAAGAGAAACATGAGCGTGAAAGGTGGCAAAAGCATGGTCCGAGCCCAAGAAGGCTTTAACAGGGAAAAGTATGCTGGACACCTGTAATGCTTGTGGGAGTGCTTGTCTCACCTGGGCTTGGGAGGAGTGCTGCAGCCATCATGCATCCTTCAGAATTATGGCTTAATGCAGAATGCACCAAAATCAATGGAAAAACTCCTACTATATTCAGCAACATTTGGCTTGGATCGTAAAAGTGTCATGTTCACAGCACCCTTTTACTTCTCCATTTACAGCTGTGCCCCAGCCAGGAATGGTGTCCATCCTTCACGTACCACTGGATGAGAGAGGGAAGGTTGTACATGGCTAAACACAGGAATTTGTTAGGAGAGAAGAAAAGTGTTGCTGGTTGCCTTAGGTGACCATATTTGCAACTCCAGGTCAAACCAGTCAATGAGTAACTTTGTCAGGGGAAAAAAAAATTGAAAAATAGTTGTGCAGATTACAAAACATGTAATTTGAAAAGCATAATTTAAATGTCTACCTGCATTTTTTATTATTATTATTTTATATGAAAGGTTAAATATAATGTCAGGAAATGAACATTTAGTTTTGAGTTAACTTTTGAATCCTTTGACTCCGCTTTGAGCAAATTTTGACCAATTTTTTTTTTTTTCCATTTAATTTCAATATGAAAACAACAAAGCCAGTTCTGTTCCAGGACAACTGTAACTTGTGTTTTATATTCTGAGTTTCTAGTTCCGTGACCACACTAGAAAAGCAGCTAGTCAGGTGATTTTAATTATAGCTGTAACCATAGTCATTTCAGCATCAATAATAAGGAAACAATTTATTGGGCTGTATTGACTGGCAGTGCAGTACGAAACTGGTGCTTTGTATTTCAGATTTACTTCGTATTACCTTTGTAAATCCATTTCTCCTGCTTCTCTGCTGTTTTCCCAAGTGTGATGATAGTGCACTACAGGAGCAGCACAATGGTGCAGGGCAGAACTGTGGCAGTTGTGGAGACACAGCCCACATGGCCAGCTCCAGGAACAAAGCAGAACCCAAAGAAACACTGATTGAGCAGATTTATACACACATCTCTCTTTAAAGCATCTTCATGTCTAACTAAAGTTTCTATTAACATACTTTTACACACACAGATCCTAGGAGGAAAAAAGATGCAATTGACTTCCAGACCTTATACCCCTATACTCAGCCTCAGCCTCCTAATCTGTGTTTAAAGGTTTTCTGGGCACAGAATTGAGCAGCACTGATACAGCCATTGGGCACCTCCATTCACAGCTGTCTCCTGGGTCCATGAGACTCTGTGTGAAGGCAGAACCCCAACAAATCCATTAGGAATCCTGTCCATGAAGAGTCAGAGTCGTTTGACAGAGGCAGAATGGGCTTTCAGCTCTATTTTTTTCTCCACATAAAACGGTCATATTTTTAAAAAAATGAGAGATAAGCGTGCTGACACCAGGAATGTGAGAACGGACTGTGGCAACCACTGTTATTCATCTTCACAGCAGATGGGTGAGATGTAAGTGGGACAAGAGGATGCTCTGAGGCATGCGCTGGGACAAGATTCTAGCACAGGTCTGTAATGTTGTGCGGAATCCACATCCCCTGAAATGTTTCCACCCATGGGTTCACACCTAATCTTAGCTGGTTGTTGGGGCTGCTTCTGTTAGCAGGTGGTGAAAAAGAGCAACTCCAGAGGTTACTCAGCCTCATCTAAGGTGGGCAGCCAGTCACTCCAATCTGTTTGGCCCAGGGGGACATTCCTATCTGGTAGCCCTCAGCTTCCAGCAAACCCAGGTGTTGTGTGCATCTGGCTTATGTGAATGATGGGAGCTGCAGCCAAGGAGTGCTGCAGGATCCTAGTGGTGGTACAGATCACTGCCCACAGCCACGGACCAGTTTTTAAAAACAGCACAAAAAGTAATGCCAGAAGTTGGGCAGCTGGGATTCCTCTTCGTGCCCAAGGGTGGACAGAAGAAGCCTGGCTCCTCAGGAATTCTAAGCTTGTTCATACACAGTGGAAACTTCAGTGCAGGGGAGCTTAAGCAAAAATACTGCATATTTCGGTGCTGTATCCCAAAATCCTAGCCAAAGTTGTTTTCCTCTATTTTTTAATTAATGTAGATGTATCAGAATTAATTCTTTACCTTTCAGGTATATCTGAGCTTTTTAGTACCATGATTGCTAGTCAGCTAAGGTATTATAGAACTAGATACTTATTTGACTGTGAAACTACCGCCACATGAAATCACTGACAGTAAGATCTACGCAGTGTTAAGTTTAAGTGGATTTATGTATGTCTGTGTATATATTGGACATGACTGTTCTCATCCATAACTGCTTGAGCAGTAAGGCCTGGATGCACAACAGTTTTTGGAAGAGACACAAACCTTCATGATTCAAGGTTGTCTCCAGTTACTGACTTTTTCGAAGGCAGGGCAGTCCACAGTAGCTTTCTTCAGAGCTGTCAGTGCTGGTTATAGTTGGATCTAATGGCCAGACAACCTGATCACTGAACTAGCAGAACTAGGTCTGATTCAGTCTGGCAATGTTTCCATTACATATGGTCATGTGTTTTGGAGCAGAGTATCCCTTTTAATAAACTTTTTTCTAAACATCTTATTGTGGGAATCTCTTTGGGGACAATATTATTCTTATTTCGGATGTTGCAGCAAAAACACAAACCCACTTTTTCAATTGATTTTTCACACTTCATTAAGAACATAATTGGAGTCTTCCTATACTAAAAATATTTTGCGAGAAATTGCTAATGTTGCGCAGACCAAGGATGATGGCAAATTTAACCACTGTTTTTATTATAATGTTTTCCTGAGTAGGGTAATTTCCCATCATCCTAGGTGGCTTGAACAGCCACAGGCCTGAAACAGTGATGATGGAGTTTCCTGGGAACAAGTAAATGTTGAAGTATTGAGATATTCCAGTAAGTGTGTACTGAAGGGATGTGTTTTTTACTGTATTTCTCATTGTATTTATGTATATTTTGGCTAATGACAAAATGCAAATAAAAAATGTGTACTATCCTGTGTCCCATGTTTTCCTGGCCTCTCTAAAGCCGAAGTGAGGAGCACTACCCTGTGTCAGTGACTTCTGATCTTGGTCCTTCAGTGTTTTCCCATGCAGGCAGGACTCCCACTGATTTCCAGGTGGGCATGTACAAGTGAGGGCTGCAGGATCTGTCCCTGCAGTGGTAAAAAAATAGACAGTTACTAGCTTGTTTTCATTAAAAGGGGTAGAAGAGCATTATATAACAAGAGGGAGCACTGTTTTATTTAAAACCTCCAGTGATAGCTGCTTTCCCTGACAGGAATTGGCTCTGCAGCAGGGCACGAAAGCTGATCGCTTGCCACTGCTGGAGAGCTGCACCCTTTTCTTTATTAGCAGACAATAAGCCACATTCAAGACATGCTAAAGAGCTGGGGGACAAGCAGCCAAAGCAGAGAAATTCAAAGTGAGGGCTGGTGCTTGGGAGCCTGGTGTTTGCATATGCCTTCAAGGGAGAAGCAGACACGACTGGAGATGCAGCAGATCTTTGCCAACGCTCTTGCTCTCTGTGCTCATGGGGATCTGAAGGCAGAGCCAGTTAATTGCTACCTACGCTAACTGATTGCCTTCTGCAGGCAGAGGTCCTGCAGGTCTGGAGTAATTGTCCCCTCCTGACCTACATCCACGTCTCACCTACTCAGAGGGTGACGCCACAGCTCTGCTAAAACAATGTCAGGCCTCTCGGGTTGAGCCCAGTGGCTGGTTCCTTGTCTCTGTCAGAAGCCAGGAGAAAATGTCTGCAGACGAGGAGAGCAGGGCTTGTTTAGCATTTCCCAACCCTAGAAGTTCTCCTGGCTGGTGTGGAGTCTCCTGGCCTGTGTCTCCTCAGGAGAGGCATGGCAAGGCATGGCCCACCACAGCCCTGCGATAACATCCCTCGCCTGAGGCCTCACCTCCATCTGCTGCAGTAGGGATCAGGTCTGTGGGGCAGAGTAGAATGGCAGGGCTCTGATGGCATCGTGCTGGGTGTCCTCAAAAGCCCTCAGACCAAAGCATTTCACATTGTGCTTGTGTTGATCCAAAGCCCAGTTTTCCTATTGTTTTCAGCGGCATTTTGTTTGGGCCACAAGGCCCTGAATCAACACAGCACTGAGCCTGGTAAGTCAAAGAGACTAAAGCACCTGATTAGCACAAAGCGTTTGCTTAAATTAGTCCCTGTCTGAGGTCCTACATGAAGTGTGGGGTTAGGAGGACAAAACACTGTCACTTCCATGGGACTGCAGCAATTCCTGAAGTGCTTCTCAGAGTGCCTGGTTGTAAACCCTAAAGTAGGCCCTCTTTCAAATGAAATGCAGAATATTCTCACTGTGTTCATTCCTCAAAATATTTTAGTGGAGACTGGGGTTCACATCATGCAAAGGCAGGGGAGGTGGCAGAGTCCTGGCAGAGGGCCATTTGAAAAGCCTTATTTTGTAACAGCCACTGAAATACAGTTACAGCAACCTTACAAAAATGCGCTTCAGCACTGAGACGTTAATTGTCAACATTGAGCCAAGGGGCATTTCTCACATGTAGTTTCAAATTAAAAAAAAAATTAAATGCTGGCACAGCCTGTGTTGCAGTGGTTCCAGAGGAGTGATTAAACAGAAGTCACTTGGAGACAGCTTCAGGCAATGCATATGCCTGCGATTTCGGAGGGGGAAGGACCATGTGCCTGTGCACGTGCATGTGTGCAGACATTGTTTTCTGATGTTTCTTAGTCTTATTTATGAAATATTTTACTGTGTGTCCATGGCACCTTGCTTCAACAAACAGTTTGGAAGGCATATGCTGTTGAGTGAAGGGTAGAAAATCTCTCCCTAATTTTGTTCTTTTATTGCAGTGCAATTTTATTTTGTCTTTCATTTTGGCATTTTGTGACTATCCTTCACATCTGGCTCATTTAATTCATGAATCTTCTATCGATATTGATTGACTCTGCAAAGGTGACAAAAGCATTAAGGAGGCAGATGTCTTGAGTAACTCTCAAAGGTAAACACTTGAAGTTTCCTCTTTTACTGTGTGACTGGTCCCTATCCCAGGCCTTGGCACTGTGGCCAAGCTGCTGACACAGGTGTTTTTGCTCCTTCCTCAGATGATCTGGATGAATGCTAACCATCTTTTTATCATCTTCCCATATTTCCTTCAAATTTTTAAATCTTTTAGTCTAGTCTTTATCGGCCATGTGTTCTTACGATGGAGTCGACCTGGGAGAGGCTGTCTGTGTGCACTGCTCACAGGTATTGGAGATATCTGGCCTTGGTATTGGAGAAGATGTTTTGTTTGTCTTTGCCCCAGTATGAGGCATACCCAGTGCAGCTCAGGACAAGGCACGTAGAGCAATGCATGTGCTCAGAGAGCACAAGAGCACTTGGGCTTTGAGGCTGACCTAGCAGTACCATTTCAAGCAGAAAAACACTAGTTTGGACCTGAAGTATAGAAGAGCACATAAAAGTGTATAGAAGCATCTCTGCAACTGCTAAAAAATCTTGCGGATTTATTTTCCATTCTGTTCTGCATAAGAATGCGGAGAAAATCCCAATGCACAGCAGTGTTTAGGCACCAAATAATCATCACCACAGTGAGGCTAAAGAGAAGAAGATGATAAGTGATGTCTCAGCATGGATGGATATTGATCAAGAGATTCACCATGAGTGAACTTTAAACTCTCCCTGTGCTCAGAAAGGACCAAAAGTAAGGACAGGAGGAAATCTCTGTTGTTCATTTCCTTGCAAGCTGCTTAGCAGTTTGGATCTCAGGGAAACTGCCTGGATTCAGCATATATATGAGACAGAACATCCAGCGCAGATTCAGCCACACACTTGACTTCAGGACACAGTTCAGATCTGTGTCCAAGCTGCATATTGTGGAGCTGCTCTGTGCTGAGAACTTCTCCTCCCAGACTAAGCCCCATATCCACACTTGCTGCATCATATTTACCCCAATGAGACTGCCCCAAGAAGACTGTTTCATCCTTGGAAAACTCTCTTTAGCAAATCGGCATTGTGCTGGGCTCATCTCTTCTTTCACACTCCTTCCCAAGGCAGTTACTTGTCTGCTGTAATTTACTCTTTAATGCAGCACTTTCCTATTCTGTGAGACAACAATCATGAAGCATTTAAATTCCAATTGAGTAGGGCTGGAGTGCAGAGGGGCTGCGGCTTGCACAGTGAGGATAATGGGAACCTGAGACAGGGGACACCAGTTCAAGGCCCCCCAGGAAGGAAGGCTACAAGCTTCTCCCTCACATTCCCATCTCCCTAGAGATGTAAATCAAGAAAATGAAGGGAGGGGAAGAGGAGGAGGGGGTGTTTATAGAAAGAAAAGGGAAAATGGATTGAGTTGTGCTGAATTCTAAGACAAGGATCCACTACACAAGAGAACTATTGAATAGCTGTGAAATCTGGAATTGAGCCATCAAAAAAGCTGCTGAGCTGCATGTGAATCAGGTTGATTGTTTTTGAGAAGCACCTGATTTTTTTTTTGCCCCCCTTCTCCCTCCCACCCCCCCCACCCCCCCACCAAGGCTGCGTGCTTAGCCTTGGAATTTGAACATGACTGCTGATGTGCTGAACTGCATTTCCTTGAGATAGAGACGTTTTAGGTAGCGAGAGAGGAGGGAGTGCGGGGGAGCATTTTTCTGAATGGGAAGGCCAGGGTTCTGACAGGTTCCCCGCTGCCCCAGCCATCACAGCAAGGAATTCACACTGATGGCAGAACGCAAGCAGGAAGAGCACAGAGCGGTCAGTCCCTCTGACGCAGGGGAGAGAGCTGTCCGAAGGGCTGTGTTGCTCTGGAGCTGGACTGCCAGTGCGTTTTGCCCTCTGCTTGCCTGCTCCTTACCAGTTTTGTGCTCATGGGAACTAACATTTCTTATCTAAGATCCCAGGACAGAACTGTTGCTTATTTCCTTCCAAGTGGTCCCTCTTGGACCTTGTAAAATGAATCGCAAAGCCCCAGTTGAATACTACACTCATTGTCACAGTGTCTGATTCTCCCCTGTGCATTGCTGGAGTTTTTTTCTCTGCTGCCTTCACTAGTGACGGAAGCAAAGCAGAGGGATGCTAAGATGCTGTTTTCCCAAAGAGCACTGTGATTCCAGAGAGCCTTAAAAAGGCACACTGAAAGAAAAAACAATAGCAAGTCTGCTTTTAAAAATCCAGCAGTTTGCCTTGAGTTATGGAATGAGTTGGTATTGCAAGAGTGAAACCTTGCCTTTCCTCATTTGGTATGGCTGAGAACCATCTCTGTTCTAATTTATTATTATTGTATTGCATTATTGTGTAATTTTATTGCATTAAAAAGCATGTGAATAGCACCATGGTGCTCTACAAACAGAGAGCAACACAGAGTCACTTCTCCAAGGAGCCTTGTTAAACTGCCTTCAGATTAGACTCAAGAGACCTATACTCTATTACCTTATGCAGAAAACATCTACATTGTTTTTTTGTTGATTGAGCATGAAGGGTAACCACTGCGGGAGCAAGCTTGCAGTTAGGACAGATCTGTCAAACTTCACATCTTCTGCACGGGATATGCTCGTGTTGCCCCTTCCTTCTTCACTCCTGTTGCAATGCTATAACCGTGACATTACCAATGAACCAGCTGCTGAGAACAGATGCCCCCCAGCCCTTGGAGAGGTGTCCAGACCCTGTAGACTGTCTCTGCTTCCCTGCACTGATGCTATCCATGCCCAGGGATGAGAGGCTTCTGTGGTCTATGTCGCTGCCATCTCCACCCAAGAGCATCCAGCTGCTTCCACCGTGCCCTGTGCAGCACCCCATACCAGGGAGAAGTTAGGACAAGTCTTAAAGCTGTTGGCCACCACAGCAACTCAGAGCAACCAGACTGCTGCCATGCTAGAGTCTGCAGTGTCAATGGAGATATCTGAATGTGCTTTGGCAGGCATCAGGCTCACTCCTTATGAAGTTTTTTTGTTTGTTTGTTTGTTTTCTTTAAATGGTGAAGATGAAATACACTTACTGCAGGGAGCTTGGGAAGGAAATGCCCCACATCCCCTTTTAACTCCAGATCTGATTTTTTGCCCACGGTCTCTGAGCAGACCTCAGCTTCCCCAGCTTCCCCATGCAGCTGGGCAGCGCTGGTTGTATATTAGGTGCCCTTTTGATAAAAACTTGCAGTAATTAATGAGTAGCAATCCTGCTGGGATGAGGGTGCTCTAGAAGTGCTTGGCTCCCCAGAGAGGTCAGGCTGGAGGGCACACACTGTGCGTGGGCATTGCTGCCCACTGCAAGCCACACAGAGCCTGGATTGAGACACCCTGAAGTTAGTTAAAAGGTTCCTTGGGACATAAGCAGACTTTGGGTTGATGACTCTAAAGCAGCTCTGAGTCCTCTGTACCAAGGCAAGTCCCATAAGCTGCAGTAGCAACTGAGCAGCCCTGGGATAGGTACATGCAGAGTCTTCCTATGGCAGTGGCTAAAGCACCTCAGAGTTTGGCAACCACTCTTTTTTCAGAGAAAGAAATTAATTAACCTTCACCTCAGGTCCCAGCTCACATAACCACAGATCATATTCAACTAATAATTTGCTTGCTTAAGTGACTCATAATAAACACTGTGCATTTACTTTTGTTTTGAGAGCAGCTGATCTTTGGAACAAACCGCCCACTGGCGTAAAATCATGTCAGCCATTTGCTGGTTTAACCCTCCGAGTGCACGCGCGTCTCCAGGCCCTGCTGAACTGCTGCTTGTGAGAAAGCATGGAGTCTGGCAAATTTTGCCATCAGACATGAAATAATATCCAGGGAGGGAGAGACTTCACCCATTCCAGGCTGAGGTACTTTGCCTGGGTCAGTGCCCCCAGACGTGGGTGCAAGGAAGTGGGTAAAGGCAGTGACTGACGATCCCATCCGAAAGTGCTGACCAGCTATTTCTGCCTTTTCTGTGGTGACATTTTTTTCTTATTACAAGTTCTTCTGAGAATCCTTTTACCCATTAATTATACATGATCAAGCTCTGTCATCATTCCCATACATGCTTGCCTGAGCCCCAGCAGCACTAGGACTGGGTTTGGAGAGTGCTTGAGACCCAGCACTGTGACCTCAGGCTGAGCACAGAATCCCAGTGGGACTCCACGAGCCACTGGGCTGGTGCCAGTGTCAGAAGGGCACATCGCTGCTTGTAAATACAAGAGCCAGGGCCTACTTCATAGAGCTAAACTCTTTTTACTTCCAAAGCATGCAGAGCCTTAGTTCTGTGCTCTGCCTAAGGTGTACAGACAGGAGGAGCCCTGCTGCAGTGCTGGGAGCCCTAATACAAAGGCAGAGACAACACACACACGCTGTCTGCTTGTGCAGGAGCAAGCACCAGCAGGGACACCCTGGCACACCCTCCCAGCAGCCCATCTGCAAAACACAAAGCAGGCACGCCTTGCACCACACCCGCAGCACGGCCCTGCAGGTGGCGATAACTGAGTCTGACCAGACTGAAGGGTTCCCCAGGGTCATACAGGAAAGTCCTGCTAGTGCCTGCCCTGCAAAGTAATTCAAGCATCAAAACCTAGCTCATAGGGCATGCAATTGCTCCCCTTCTGTGCATGTGTTTTCCCCTGGGCATTCAGCGCTCGATGCAAAGAAGGTTTGCGAGTGCAGTAAGTTGGCTGTGGGCAGCTGAACAGCAGCCTTCTGCAGAGTCATTAGACTAACCGATTTTTGGAAGAGAATTTTATTTCTGTCCATCCCCAGCTTATGTTTTCAGCCAAGCAAAAACCTGCTTGACCTAATTTCTCCACCTTGTTGATCAAAGGTCATGTTTTTCCAGGATTATTTCTGTCTTCATTGTAGGCACAGCTGGTAAACAACATGCAGATTTTACAGTATTTAACTTTCTGATAGATTCATGGAGGCTCCCTGCCTGACTCCCTTTGCTACTTTCAAAGCTTTTGTGCTCACCCTCCAGATGATGCCATGTACTGTGGACCTTCAGGCCAAAAACCCAAGCTGAGCCAGAGAAAAAAGCCCTGTGTCAATGATTAGCCACCAGCCCTCCCCTCCTCATCACCTGCTTCCAACGGAGTGGTTGCATTGGATTAGCAACAGCTGAGACCTGCTCAGGTGTAGAGACGGCATCACCAGGCTGCCAACATTCTGCTGCCAGTTACAATGAAAACAGAGAGGAGGCACTGACGCCTTCAAATGGACTTGAAGAGTGTAGAGACTGGTCCACAAGCTGGCATGGAGAAGCTGTCCCTTTGCACAGTGATGGCTGTGACTAGGTGACCTACTAGCCTTTTGGCCTCTCTCTTGTAAGCTCAAGAAAGAGAAAGAGGTTTGGTGCTCCAGCATCTAACTGAAAGGATTTGCAACTTCCACAACTGTAGCACACTGCTTGGGGGAAGACACGAAGAAATTTCTGTCCAGCACCAAGCCTTGTCACATTACATTGATGGCAAGAGTGCTGCAGGCTGGAATTTCCAAGCTGTAAGACCTCCCACCATTTGGATTTCAGGGACAATGTCTGCTGGCCCCCATTTAAGCAGCTATAGTGGAGACAATAGCAGAGGGTAGCCCCTGCATGTGCTGGGGTAACACATAGTGGCAGAAGTAGCTGAAGGTGTCCCAGTGAGCACCAGGGGTCCTTCACTTCCAGGCTGCTGCTACACCTTTCTCAAAGCAGATTTCACATCACAGAGTATGGTTTGGGAACTCCTGCTTTTGCCAGTGCATTTGTTCCAGCAAAGAGATTATTCAAATTCTCTTTTCTGAGGAGTCAATCAAGGGGAAGCTGCACTACGTGCAAGTTACAGCCTCTACACCTTGGTATTGATCCACAAGAAAAGTCAGTGACTCACAAGGAAATATTATTTCACCTACCAAACAATAGTCTAAATATGTGGTATTCAGTATATTTTATCTTCTTCCCATCGGCCTCTACTGGGTAACATATCTTATTCAAACACCATGAAGTCATACTTCCCTGGTACAGTCATTTTTGATTATTTATTAAACAATGGTGCTTGGAATGGGCTGAGTCCTGCAGTGGTCAAACATTTTTTTTTCTAACTGAGTCAGCAAAATGTGGCATAGCTGTCCAGAGGTAACAACACATTCTCTGGTACTGGCTACTGCTTTGGAAATGTTTCAAACCAGGGTCCCAAAATAATGCCATCACCCCCTCTTAAAGGCATTAACACTACTCTTGGAAAAAGCAGCAGATGTGAGGCTTTGCTTGCTCTCTCACCCCAGGGAAAAGATGCAGGCTTGTGCTTTTTCATATGGTTTGAGTCTGACTTGTTTTATTTCCTCTTTACTCAGCATCTGTGAGGCTGCATCTGGATTACTGTTCTGGGCACCCCTGTACAAGAGAGATCTGGACATACTGGAGACAGTTGAGTGAAGGACCACCAAGGTGACGAAGTGACTGGAGCACTTCTGCTGTAAGCATAGGCTGAGAGACCTGGGGCTGCTCAGCCTGGAGAAGAGGAGGTCCAGTGACATTCCCATCAATGTCCATACATACCTGAAGGGAGAGTGCAAAGAAGATGAAGTCAGGCTCTGCTCAGTGGTGCCCAAGACCAGCCCGGAGACACTGGGCACAACCTGGAGCCCAGGAGTTCCCTCTGCCCACCAGGCAGCACTGCTGTGCTGGGAAGGTGCCAGAGTGCTGGCACAGGGACCAGAGATGCTGTGGGGTTCCCCACTGGGGATCTCCACAAGCCACCTGGACATGGTCCTAAATCTAACCAGAGCACAACACAAAGCCCAAACCCACCTGTGAGTCTCATATCTCCATCTTTCCTCAAAGCATCCCCACGTGTAAGCTGAGTATAACCGCTTGCACTTCCCCAGACGGTCCTGGCACCCGCCCATGTCCCCATGCACCTGCCTGGTTTCAAAGAGAGAGCATAAATGAGGGAGAGGGAGAAAAATAATAAAGGATATTTTTGAAAATTTCCCCCGCTGAAAATTCTGGCCACTGGTGAAGAAAACAGCTTTCTTACTAGAAAATGCTAAAGTTTTCTGAAGTGTGTAGCAGCCAAAATGCATTGCCAATTACTGTAAGAAAGCTGCAAAGTGTCTTAAAGCTAAGATATTTATAAATGTGAGTTAAATAATCTACTGATTGTGAAAGTATGAGAAGAGATGGGGCCTATTGGCTTCAGGAGACTGCCCTGATTTTCACCAGGAAATGGTGTGAATGAAGCTAAGCTGTAATTTGTGGATAATTGAGTGATCAGTGACAAATGTTCCTGTGACACACAACAAGCTGTCATGGAAAAAGTATGCTGCTACGGCTACGTGTCACATGTGGTTTTAAACTGATTATTCTAAATCATCCAGTGTCTCAGCTCAGTGTTTGTTAAAAAAAGATCCCCTAAATTTGACCTTTGTGAAGCTTAAATACAAAAAAAAAAAAAAATGCAGTGGGAGGTAATTCAGAGGAGGTTTTGCTGTGGACTCAAGAGGACTCTGGCCAGGATGCTGACAGGAGTACTTATGTGGGTAAAATGAGATACCCTTTTCACTTAAAGAAATGTCATGCAAACAAACATTTTCAGGTCAAAAACCCCAGATGTGCTGGTTTCCCAAGTGTAAGATAATAACCTGGTGTGAGAGCTAGTGTCGCAGCTCCTATTTGCGCAGATAGGCAAAGAGTAGCCTAGAATCACAAACCTGAGCCTCCCCAAATATGCTCTGTTTAGAACATTGTGCCACAGAAAATTAATTGCATTCCAGCTCCAGGGAGCATTAGCACTTTTCTGAATTCAGGGCCAGCCTGAGGAATAGCCGTGCCCTAGGCAAAGAATTCAGCCCCCTCCGGCCTTTGCCCCTTCCTCCACAACTCTGAAAAGGAAAAATTATAATAAATCACAGCCTTTAGAGACACCTACTAACTGGAATATAAATGTATAAACAGGAACAAAATGCATTCATCCCAGAACTGTGCCTTTTCTTCTCTTTTCACTTTCATTTCTTCTTCCCTTTCTTTCCCCTTTGTCTCACACATTCTCCTCTCTCCACCCCCTCCCCCTTGCCTTCCTCTGTTTTTCCCCTTTG
This sequence comes from Alectura lathami, assembly GCA_013399715.1. Taxonomy (NCBI): domain Eukaryota; kingdom Metazoa; phylum Chordata; class Aves; order Galliformes; family Megapodiidae; genus Alectura; species Alectura lathami. The sequence goes on from VXAV01010391.1 coordinate 322,816, forward strand.
TTGTCTTTTCCTTTCTAGCCCCCTTCCAAGACTCTCCTTTCTCACCCTTTCTATTTCACCATTCCCTTTTGGCTGTTAGATCTCTTTTCCTCTTTCTCAGCACTAGTTTTTACTCTTTTCCCCAAGAATGTCCTGAAGATAAGAAAACAACCCTCTACTGAACAGTCTTTATCTTCCATAGATTGCACCCTTATCACTCTTTGCTTTCTAAATAGCAGTTCCCATTTAAGATACCTTATAAGTTTTCTCAGGACAGGCATTTAAATATAACGGAATCCAGAATCACTGTTTTCCTTTGGAAAGTTTGGTATATATATAGTGCTTGCCAGTAGATGATACATTTCTTAGAAGCAAATCTGTTATCCATGTTTGAGATTTCTGTGGTTTTAGAAGGTTCGCTTGCAGGTGGTTAAAAAGTGATCCATACCAGCAAACACACTTAGTCCTGGCCAGTTTACACTCTTGTTGTTTTTACAAGTTTGACTTACTGTGAGTCATGTAGAGTGCAAGGAGGCAAAAAAAAAAACCAACTAATTCAAGATCCTACTAGTTTCCCTACTCATAAGTTTTATCACGTTAACCATCTAAATCTCTCTAACATGATATAACACCCCCAATGGGGATGAATTGTGCCGTATAAAGTTGCTTATTCTGCTGTAGTTACTCCGTCAGGGGAAGGGAAAGAAATATGTACATAAGGTCCCTTTATGTTGGGATACCTGATTCCACCTTAACAGCTGCAGCTATGAAAAGTCTCACAGTGCTGGTCAGTGGAGATCTAGCAGTACAAAAACTGTCTGTAATTACCTGATAATGAGGAAGAAAAACTGTTCTGTGAATGAACAGTTCAGCCATAGAGAAGCTGTGCAGATTTTCCTAGAGCCTATGGTATGCTGTTGACATCTGAAGCTTTGTATCTTCATTATGTCAGTGGTTACAACACCTTTGAAAGGAAAACATTTAACTTGCTCTGCTTCCCACAAACTCCCTTTCCCCTCTGTCGCCTTCTCACCTACTGGCACCAGCTTTCTCCGTATCTCCCCAGTACTTACGTTGTGGAGGCACCACTGAAAATGAAGAGGCAATCACAGGGTGAGGGGGAGGCTACAATGCCCTACTCTTCCCCACACATGCATGTTGAGAGGGACTCCTCCACCGAAGGCATCTATGGAGGTCTGGGAAATCTGACCTTGGTGTTTCCCCTTGGTCCATAACTATATACACAAAACATTGACACTGTTGATTTTCCTGCTCCAACGCTCCAGTAAACTCCTCAGGATGATGAGTGGGACAAAGGAAAGTATGATCCCGTAGCTGTGAATCCCATAGTGATGTGTCCCATAATAATGGCTCCCTAAATGCCTACACAATGTCTCCCCCCAACCGTATGGATAGGGTGGAACACAGTGGTGGGCATTAGTGCATGTCCACATCCCATCCCACCAGGCAGCAACACAGCAGTTTGTGTTCCTGATCATGGAAGCATTTCTGGATCCTACTGTGGGGGCATCACAAAGGTCACAGGATTAAAAATAAGGACTTCAGTCTTCACACTCAGGTATTGGTCAGGGCTACGCTACTGCTGTTGTGGTGATGTGTAGAAGTATCAAGCAGCAGTGCCAGCAGTGGCTTGGAGCTCAATGCAACCTAGCAGACCCTGACAGGAAGGGGTTGTGACTAAGCTATGGACACATGCCTATGGCTCCTATTAGATGTACTCAACTGCAACTGAGGGGCCTGCCTGATGTTTGCAAAGGTGTGCAAAGTTGTTTTTCGAAGAAGAAAAATGCCCTTTAATTCAAGTCATGACAGACCGTATGGTCCTCCTTCCTTACCCTCTGCAGAACCTTCTCTCTGCCTCCAACTGAACCTTATGATGGTGGTGATGGATCTCCAAAACCCTCTCAGACAGATTGGTCATGTACTCATACAAAACAGTGCAGTGCAAAAACCCCTTCAGCACATAAACGGTAGATGATTCAGATGTATCAGGGATAAAAAGTTGGATCTTACTGACTTCATCTTAAGTACTTGCCCTGTTCTCTTTGATCCCTGCTCCATTAGATTCAATGGGATGCTTTGCAGTTGTTTTCAGTGAGCAGTCAGACTAAAGTCCAAATACAGCAGTACTATTGAAAACAGGGGCTCTTGTTTGAAATATTGAAAACATCTTTACTCCTCATCTCTGCGCCTTAGATGGCAATGATAGGAATTTAACATTCTAAGCAACGGTGCATTTTTCTCACAAGAAGAATAAACTTAATTGATCCTTTCATTTTTAACTGTGCGTGGTGGCAATCAGTCAACTCTTTGCAATAATATCTGAAAAGAAAATAATCTTTCCTGGATCAGATGAAACGGTGGAGAAGGAGTCACAGAATTAACTGGCAGAGCTATCTGGTTGTTGCCCCAACATATGGGAGTAATAAGTGCCAGCCAGGTAAAGCCTGAACACTGAGCTCTCATTTTGTTATTCTAAGCACAAAAATAAATATTTTTATGACTACATGTAAAGAGTAAAAGCAAATAGAGTTAATATGTAAAAATATACATTTAGCGTCATTATGTGTAATAATACATATTGATTTCATTATGATATTGTTTTAAAGATCAGTTTGCCTGGGAATAGTGGTCTATTCCTAAAATGCAGTTTGCTTTTTTCTGTCTAAGGTGTTATGCTAGTACAGAATGAAAGAGAAATTTTAATTAAGCTGTATTATTAAGCTATATACTGTTTGGGAAAAAAAAAAATAAGATATTTGAAAAATGTGAACTAAAAATATTTTTATTTTTACAGTTGAAAGTGTCTGCATGAGTCTCAGTCATGAACTGCTACAGGAATGAAAGAAGATGTACAGAGAGAGGGAAATAACAGT
>VXAV01010391.1:327588-340114 GCA_013399715.1 Alectura lathami
ATACATTTAGCGTCATTATGTGTAATAATACATATTGATTTCATTATGATATTGTTTTAAAGATCAGTTTGCCTGGGAATAGTGGTCTATTCCTAAAATGCAGTTTGCTTTTTTCTGTCTAAGGTGTTATGCTAGTACAGAATGAAAGAGAAATTTTAATTAAGCTGTATTATTAAGCTATATACTGTTTGGGAAAAAAAAAAATAAGATATTTGAAAAATGTGAACTAAAAATATTTTTATTTTTACAGTTGAAAGTGTCTGCATGAGTCTCAGTCATGAACTGCTACAGGAATGAAAGAAGATGTACAGAGAGAGGGAAATAACAGTAGTGCTCCATCTGTAAAACATTTCAAGGGTTAATGCACCACGCAGCTTTGTGCTTAGGTCCCCACAGTGCCTCTACAGAGAGTGGAAGAGTGCTGCTGTAAACCAGTAGCTCAGATGCAGCAGAAACCGGGACCCAGGACAAACAGGGCAGAATGTTTTGCAGTTCTGTCCAGACACAGGGAGGAGTGAAGTTACCCTTCCCTGGGGTCAGCATTGCAAGGGTTCTGATGGTTCCTCAAAGCCCTTCTGCTGATCCAAACACTGGGGCTTGCACCTTTACCCTGTGTATCTCAAACGACAATTGAAGGTAACAAATACTCGAGTTTTGGCAAGCAGCTCTCTGTGGCCTCACACATTGGTGTGTCATTGGGACCCCATTTTATGCCACCTCCAGCCACCTACCATCTGAGTTAATTCAGTGCATAGGCTGCCAGGTCTGCAAGGCTGCCAAGAGAGAAAATGCCAGAAAAGAGCAAAGCCCAAAGGCCGGCAACTGTCTCGCCATACCTCAAGGTGCAAAGTTTACAGCACCTGCCGTGGTTTTGCTGACGCTGAAGCTGTACCCACCTCCCTCTGAGTCATGTTTCTGGTAGCTTCATTTCACACTCCAAAAAAATAAAAACCCATTGATCGTCTCCAAATTTCTTTGGCCCTGTGCTCGTACAACAGCCCATCTGTCTGTTTGAGCTAGTATGGGCAAATGGTCCCACCAGTGTCATATCCCGCTATTGATTTTGGTCTGGGTGATGACACAGAGGTTAAAGATCAGCGTATATGTACATTATGCAGACTCCAAAGAATGCTGACATGTGGTGCTTGCAACAGCGAGAAAGTCAAACTGGAGAGCACATTCAAAATGTTAAACAGCACATCTTGGCTTTGCAAACATTAGTGCTGGCTGCATATGAGAAACTTAAGCTTTTATATCCAGCTTGTCTATTCTATCAAGTATCACTTAGTCTGTGGGCTGATTTACCGCACTGCTGTACAAGTGATTTAGCAGATATGGATTCTTTTTAAGAAATGTGCTTATTTGTTTAAAAGCCTGTTATCATGTTGTGGATTTGGACTGAAGTGGATGGTTTTTTTATTTATCTAGTGAGTGGGTGAGTTTGGGGATTTTTTTTAAATCTAATGATGTATTGCAAAATATTTCTGAAAGTGGGCAAAAAAAAACGGTTACTGCAGATTTCAGCATTCCAAACTGAATAAATGAAGTGATATGTCAGCATTTGTTTGCTTAGGGAAGCAAATCAATTATGTCTCCTAAAAGAGTAAAACAACATGTAGGTTTCCATTTGTTACTACACTATAACTAATCAGTGAAACCCTCCATAAGCAATGCATGTCCCTGAGAAGAACTATGATATTCTCAAAGAGAGATGAACTGCTTAGAGAGCCAGAAAGGGAATGGGTTGACTCTGACAGTAAAGGAATTAGATTGGCCCTAGGAACAGAAACCCAGTGCTGGAGTGCTAGGCCACGAGGCTGGGAAGAGATTCAGTACTGAATTTACTGCAGCTTTAGTTTCATATCAGATTTTTTTCCAGAGACCTACCTGAACACCTCGAATCTGCCAAGCCGGGCTGAAAACCATGAATGGGCGGTCTAGCCCCTGTGTTTTCATCTCAGCTAGAGTTCCACTTGGATTGTTTGGGTTTTTCTTCCAATCTGAGAGTAAACAAAGTATAATCAAGCATTTTAAGAAATTCCAAAAGGTCTGGTTCAAATATGATTTTAAGAATGGGCAAAAATGTGATGTGGTTATTTGGGGAAGTGGATACTCTCATGGTCTCTGAATGGCTGATAGCCTCGGAGAGGATTTATTTGTCAATTGGATCCCCGTGATTAATTTTGGCCTTTAGTATTTTTTGTTGTAGTTGGTGGAACTGTGTTTTAATTCAACAGGTGGGGAGAGCTGCTCACAAATGGTATTGCTGAGACAAACATTTCTTTGAGTTTACTACTGAGCCACACATAGGTACTCCACAGTCTTCATTTACACCATGCCCTGGGTCATTTCATGATGTTTGGTATTATTCTCAGAATATTCACATCACTGTGCAAGATGCAGGTTTTGTTTAAAAGCAGGCTAAAGGCAAACAACAGAAAATACCATATCAGAAAGATGAGGAACCTGGGTTATTTTTAATCTTATGATCTTCAAACTGACTCTGTCATTTCCAAATATCTGCTTGAAATAATGGGAGTAAACTAAGACAGAATTTTGGGTCTTCTTCCTTTTTCTGCTCTAGTTTTACATCTTCGTTCATACCATCTTATCCTCTGTCTCCCCACAAGATACCTCTTTTGGAAACATTCAGCTCCGTGGCCTCATGCCATGCTTTGTTTACCCTGTATTATACTACTCTTGTGCAAACTTACTTTGTTGCAGAGATTTGCTAGACATCAGCAAAACTCCGCTTCTGCACATGACTTCCACAACCACGAAGCTTTGCAAATGAATAATCTTGAACACCTTTGCAAACAGCAAGATGGATAATGCCCTCGAGTGCATCTGATGTAAGGATGCCTGTTCTGTGCCAGAGAATGTTGAAGTTAATGGAGGTGCAGCCATTAACAGCAGTCAAGAAATGGGTGTGTTGATATAGTTACTAAGTTTTCTCTCAGACAGTCAGAGGATGGACCAGCTAAGGGCAATCTCCCTTTGTTCAGGGAGTTGCCTAATAAACCACACTTTGCTTATTGGCCTCTGTGAGCCTTCTTTGAGGAGACTTTTAGGGTTTTACCCTTGAGTTTTTGCACTGCGAAAGATGGTGTTCCTCAGATCATATCCACAGCTGGAATCAATCAACAAAGCCCAGCAAACACAGTGAAGTTTTTACACCAGCTGAGACACTGGGCCACGGTTGTCAGAAGAGGGATGCAGTAATCGACACAAAGGGCTTCGCTGGGACCAACGGCAAATCTCCCATTGCTTTCCCAGAACCCGGACTTCACCTAAGTGAGTGTGTGCCCTCTTTTTAGTGCCACGTATACCCCGAAGCTGTTAGTAGGTTAATGAAAGCACCGTCTTTAAGCTGCCATAAAACACATTTGTGGTTGTGCATGCAGCTCTTGGGATAGGCTTTATCTGTTCTCATTGTTTGCTGCGTGTTTTAACACAGAGCCTCAGGACACAGTTTGGCTGCCATACAGCTTTTTGTATAAAGCTGACCCTTAAGCCAACCACAGCTAAGACGCTGTAATTTTCATAGAGACATCATGTACTTTTTATGTTCCTTAACTCAACTGCAGTCACAAATCCCTCTTTGTATTGGCAGCTCCTGTGAAAATAAGCTTTGGGAGCTCCTTGAAAAAAACATACCTCTGTGACATTTAGCTGTGCTGTCTGATCTTGCCTGCTTGCTAAGTGCAGCCCTGCATAGTTTTCCTCAAAAAAATAAAAATACCTTTCAATACTTGCCGTTCACGTTATGTGGCACACTGTGGAGCCTGTAATGCTAATGAAAGGCACATCAACCTGATAAACAGCTCTGAAGTCATTTTCTCAGAGCTATCCCTCCCTATACCAGCAGCTGGTCATCCTTACCCCTTGCACAGCTCTTTAGCACATGATCTGACTAACTACCTTGGGGGAAAAAAAAAAAAAAAAAAAAAAAAAGATTATTTAAAGCTGCTTGTGTAGACTAATTATTAGGCTAAACACGCTGTTCATCCTGCATTAAATTTGAGTAAAATCGATTGTTTTCATGAAACCTCCAAACTTTGTGCTAAGAGGATCTAAGCAACTTCAAAGCCATGCTCTCTGCCCTGAGCAGCTTTCAAGAAGCCCAGAAGGTGAGCTACTGTGGTGGCCAGGGAGGCAAAGGGCATTTGAGTGGCACCAGGAGCTCCCAACAGCATGGGGCAGGTCTTTACATGCATAGCTGTTGGGCCAGCTAATGGAACTCACTGAATAGATTCATAGCCTTACTTGAGTAATTTACTGGGAGCTAATTAGACATAAGATTAATTAACCAGCTTGCTGGCCCTTACAAATTTGGTACCTTAATTTGCTGTCATTTCTTGTGCATAATGCTCAAATAATGTTAATTTATGTTATGGCAGAATGCAAGCACAATGAGCCTAACTCCAGGTTGTACAAAGGCCTCTTCATGCTGCTCCAAGGGTCTGAAAGTAACCAGGAACCTAATTTCTGCCCTTTGAGGCAGCGCTGTAGCACCAGTGTGCAAGGACTCACCGTGAGTCAGCAGCAAGTGCTGCACAGGCCATGACTCACACAGCTGCTGAGAAATTAGGATCAAAGGAGCTGGCCTCATTGACTCCCATTGGCCTGTCATTATAGGGAGACCCCGAGGCCAGGCAGTTGGTGTTCGTGTACACAACCAACTTGCGCAAGTGGGGGCTGAGGGGCTTTTCTCCAGTCTTTATTGCTGAGCAGATTTTGTTCCCAGTTCTTACTCTGTTTTCTGCTGCCCTCTGCAAGCCTGGAGCAGAGCAATCCAAGTGTGAATCAGAAATGGGTCTGGGGCTCAAAAGAAAGGTTATGAAATGTCAGTAGGAGCATGAAGCCTCCGGGTAAGGGGAGGGAGGGATGCTGACATGCACAGGAGGAGCAGCAGCCTGGACTAGAATGAAGAAAGGTGATCTGAAACACCTGACCTACAAGTCCCGTGGGGCATCCTGAGGGCAATTTAGGGCAAAACACTGCTTGCTGCAGCTGCAGTATTGGGCTTATGCTAAAAGCTTTTGTTCTATGGGTGTGTTGGTTTTCTTCTGCTCCTTTTTTCTTCATTGAAAACTGGATCCTTAATGGAAGGAGGAATCAGTCCAAAATCCCCTGTACTCTATTGAAAATGCAAGCTTGTGTGGAAACTTATGATTCATCCAAAAATGTTTAATCTGCCATACCCAATTTGGAAATCACCTTTCTGTATGATTTTAAGAAGCCTAAAGATCCACTTTTTCTGCTCGGTTACCTCTTGAGGAAGTTAAAAAAAAAAAAAAAGCTAGCATACCTTCCTAGAGAGTGCAAAAAATACACTGCTGACCAGTGCCCCAGCACCCCCTTTAGCTCAGGGGGATTTTCTTTTTCAGCATAACAGTGCATAATGATAACAGCATTGCTCTACACCCAGCCATATGACTTTTGCTGGCCGCCCTATTGTTTCTCATTAGATTTTCATATCTTTTCCAAAATACGTTTTAGAGACAAGAAGAAACAGTGCAAACGTCATCACCTGCAGATCTGGAAGCTTGAATAATCTGGCCCAGATGTACGGAATGTCTTTGCATTATTCACCTCTCCATGCAGCAGACATCTGAATTCTTGCCCATGATCCAGAGTGCTGAAGGAATGACAAAAATGATGATAAAAATGCTCTCCCACCACCTTGCTGCTGAGCGTGCCTGAATGCGTCCCATGCACATCTGTACACAGCTAAAGAGAGGGAAGCAGTGTGGATCGTAATTCCCCTGTACACTCCACACTCTTGTTGATACTGCTTTGGAAATGAGTTTGGGTTTGAATTTTGTGCTGTGGTGTAGGTACTGGGTCTAATGAAAATAATGCTGGATAAGGATATACTCTGGCCCTGGCATTCCTTGTTTGGATTAGTATTTATGGGACCTGTATCCCAGGCTTATGGTTTGGGGTGTGGGAAAAGAGTCATGTTTTCCAGAAGCATAGCAGAGCCACATACATGTCAAATGGATAAAGATAAGGCCTCAGTGTGTTCCTGATGCTAGGGTGTAGTTTAGTGTAGCTGGAACAGAGCTCAGAGGATATACTGCCTGGAGAAAGAATCTTCTCCATCTCCAGCCATGCTCGCAGGAGGAAATTATAACTCACCAGGGCCACCTTTGTAAGGGATCCCACTGAAAAGAGAGGAGGTGCTGGAGCACCTCTCCTATGAGGAGAGGTTGAGGGAGTTGGGATTGTTTAGCTTGGAAAAGAGAAGGCTCTGGGGAGACCTCATTGCGGCCTTCCAATACCTGAAAGGAGCTTACAGGCAGGAGGGGGACCGACTTTACACGGTAGGACAAGGGGGAATGGGCTAAAACTGAAAGAGGGGAGGTTTAGGTGGGACAGGAAGACAGGATCAGGTTGATCAGGAAGAAATTCTTCCCTGAGAGAGTGGTGAGGCACTGGAACAGGCTGCCCAGAGAAGTTGTGGATGCCCCATCCCTAGCTGTGTTCAAGGCCAGGCTGGATGGGTTCCTGGGCAGTTTGATGTAGTGAGCCAGTGGCTGGCAGCCCTGTCCACGGCAGGGGGCTGGAACTAGATGATCTCTGAGGTCCCTTCCAGCCCAAGCCATTCTATGATTCTGTGATTCTATGAAAAACCTGTCTCTAAAATTATCTTAACCTGCTGCATGCACACACTTTTTAAAGAGAAATAAATTGAATCTTCTCTTTATCCATCTCCTTGTGAAATATAAACAATTCCTGATAGATTTGCAGCTTACACTAGTAACTGACAGCTTGCTAGCTGCTGGCATGATTACTTACAGTCTGGCAAACACCAGGCAACTGTGATGCCTACAATGTGCAATTCCTGAAACGTGGTATTTTTCATTGCTTGCTGAAGACCACATCATTCGATCTGCTCAGCAGCAAAATAATTGCCCAGGGTTGAGAGCCAGCACAAAGGAGACTGGTCCTGCAGAAAATCTGGCCTGAATTGTCATAATTAGGGGTGTAGATCTCATCTGAAAAGTTGCCCTAAGCCAAGGGTGCTGTGCACTTGGAAAGCTACCCTTGAATTTGCACTTGAGCAACCTGGGCTTTTTGTATATGAACAGTTAAGCTGACCCTGCCTGCGGCTCATTTTGGGGGAGTTGGATGCCTCGATAGGATTCTTTCTGAGTGAGAAGCTGAATCACAAATAGATTGAGGACTGACTGGGCACAGCAAATAAAATTCCTTATTTGCTCATATAAAGACTGCATTCAAAAAGGACAGCACCACTGTTACATACACCTATTCCCATCCAGCTCAGCTCCCAGCCACACAGCAGCTTGGGAACGTGATCAGTTTTAAAGCAGGTCTTGCCTAGTTTGAGGAAAAGCCAGTGTGGGGGTGAAGGCACCTATTTGCAGCAGCTGTGTGGGGAAGAGCCCCACTTCCAAGAGATTTTTCCAAAGCAAAGGTGATTTTAGCATTCAGGTGTCCAACTCCAGCAGAGATGCAGCTAAACCAAACCTCCATTTAGGTAGCAAACACCTCTGCGGGACTATGCAGCATGAATTCAACCAAGGTACAGGAAAGCACAGGAGAATGGGACTCCTTCACTTGACTATCCTTGTGACTGCCAGGCCAAATGTGCAGAAGACCAGAGTTTGGCTGCCCATGGCTGCACACATTAGGTCTTTTTGCTGGAAGTCTCCTGCCAGGCAGGCAAGAGGGCCATTGCCTGAGGATACGCAGCGTGCTCCTGCCCTTATGAAGCTGAGGTGATGTGCTCTTCTATCAACTGGGCACAAAAGCGATGGCCAGGCAACCTTCCAGCTGGCTGTCACCACCACCTCTGGGAACAGCTTGCTTCACTGTTTAGGGGAAAAAAAAAAAAAAAAAAAAAAAAAAAAAAAAAAAGCACAAAATGCGCTCTTGATAAAAAGAAAAGCACAAAGTTTATGTCATAGGGCAGGGCAGGCCTTCTGTCCCCACCCATCCTGGAAAAGGTTGCAGGTCTGCTTCCAAACCCAGCCTGGCAGCTGAGTTAATAACAAAGTGAAGCTGTTGAAAAAACCTATAGAGCTGAAGAAAGATAAAAGGAGAGGATGGAATGTGGCGGGAGAGAATAGATGTCTTCCTCTGTCTCCTGATGGAAAAAGGAGCTTGTCCTCACTACGTAACTTTGCACTGAAGATGGGAATGAAATGCAAGATCAACAAAAACAGCTGACTTGTTTTCTGCTGAAGGTGACTGAAATGGAGGTGTTTGTGCTTAAAGTCTGTCTGTTATAGAGGAAAACGTTCTGGAGACTGAGCTGGGCAGAGACTGCAAGTACTGAGGCTTGTCCTGGAGATGCCTCTTTGGCAGGTGGTCCATGAGCTAAAGAAAGCAGCTCCCAGAGGGCACTATCCGTGGAGCACTTCTAAAAGCATTCCCTGCAAAGTCCCTATGGCCCCATGCCTCTGTCTTCTCACTCATGACCAAAAGGATTTATTTTCTCTGCATCTCCATTTTGGGGTTCTTATTTGATGCTACATGATGTCTTTTAACAACAGAGAGTATATGCAGGTTTCAAAACTCATTTAATCAGACTGTGAGTCGTCTGAACCCCTCCAGGGTGCCTGTATCATCTCCACACACATAATGTCTTTTGAACAATGCTATACAAGTATACAGGACCTGCCACCTGCTCATCTCTCCATTCTGACAGCGTGCATTTCACTGTGGCTTTGGGGAAAGGAATAAGAAACGCTGCAAGTGGACAATTTAGGAATAGTTAATCTATTTTCTAAAGAATTTTCTTTCCTGCACTGTTTGCTGGCTTTTGGTGTGCATCCCGAAGCACGAGTGTATTGATTCCACCAAGGCAGAGAATTTGTCACAGGGTTACTGTTGCCAACAGGCAGGGCAGGCTCTGTCCCAAGGTGTCAGCTCATATTTGAGTACTAGCAAAGCCATTTAAGGCTGGCTGGGAGAATGTTCCTCTTTGGTAAGGACCCAGTGGCACAGCTGCACACCAAGTCCCAGTGATGCAATTCTCTCCTAGCCCTCAGTCCTTTTGTAATCATAAGTGATTTCTGTATTGGAAACTTTCAAAACAGCTGCCTAGTTCAGATGACCTTACAAAATTTGAATGACAATTGAAATCATGGGATACTAGAAATTGAGGGAAGGACGAAACACTGTGAAATCTGCCTGTATCACTGACAAATAAATACGACCTGTTCCAGAGAGAGAGATGTCATAAGCCAGTTTCTTCTAATGTTTAAACATATTTAAACTTTTCCTAATATCCACCCTAAACGCCTGGGGAAAAATGACTGTATTCCATTACAGTTCCCTGGTGTTCAGGTGAAATTATTTTTCTCTTGCTAACCAGGGCAAACAGAAGTGAGTTTGTGCTCAATTAGGAAAATTCAGGGGCAACAGGTGTTATTCCCTTCAGGGTCTGTCCACAGGGATCACATTGCCATCCGTTCCCCATGCTCCAAAACAAACGTGTCTGTGGGCTGCTTCATCCTTTCCAGCTTTATAACCTGCAGTTATTTTGTGTTCCTTCCGTGTTTTCTGAAATTGGGCATTGCCATTTCTAAGCAACACAGTTTATATAACTAAGGTACATGAACTTGGTTAGTAGCCTTTTCAATATTCTTTTCTCTTTATGGAGGGGGATAATTAGTAAAAGTTTTGATCCTGGAACATAGTTTTTCTTGATCCATGCAACAAAACTGGGTTTCTGACAGAGCAGGGATAAGTGTCTCTAATGGATTTTCCATGGTGGTCTGAACACTTGGTAGGGCCTTACTTCTTGCTTTGATCTGATTTACTAATTTTAGCCTGGATATAAAAGCAAAGAAAAACAAACACACAAAAACCCTGAAAATTATTAATCCTCATGTAGCATTGGGGGTAGTAAAAAAAATAGTGTTATTCCAGCTCAAACTGATGTTAGTTGCAGATGATTACCTGCATCCTTTCACATCATCTACACATAAGTACCATTTTGAGAGGGAATGTTAAAATATCAAGGTATTCAGTCTCTTTTCAACTTTCAGACATGACTACACCTTTCAATACCTCTGCCTACAGTTTTCCAAGAGGTCCGTTACTATGTCCTTCCCTGGGAAATAGAATCCAGAAATATCAGAAGGGCTACCATATCCTCTCTTTGCAGTTGAGTTACTGAAACTTAGAGGCCATTCTATATTCTACTGGTGTTTTGTCCTTGCCCTTCCCCTTCCATTTGTATCAACCTCATGCTTCAAATGTGAATCCTTTCAGAGAACTGCTCTTGCATGATAGGGCTCAAATAATGCCTTGCACAGTTGGATCCTGGTTTGTGGATAAAATTATGGTAATTCAAGTGGTATATTACAACAAGTCATGAGCCTTTATCAGCCTTGTAAAGGAGAAACGACAAAGTTGAGTGCATTTTATCAGATAAACGTGACATCCCAGCATCACTTTGTCTAGCAAACTGTCAATTTGCAGCTATTGAGAGCACCCTTCTAGCCTGTAATTTGTAACAGCTCAAGATGCGTGTGCTGGAGAACTTCATCTTGTCATTATTGTGTGTACGTTTTGTAACCTTAATCTCACTCTCTTGACTATAATTGTCCTCATCAACAAAAGAAATATTGCTTATACCCCTGCCTGCCTTCCAGGACTATGGAGCACTGGCTGAGAAGCCGTCTGCTAGATTGTTCCCATCTGAGAGCAATTTCACACAGTGGTATCTGTGCCCTGCCTATCGCTTCCGTGATGGCATAAGGTTGTGTTAAACATGGTGCATGAAGCACACTGGCTGCTATGCTGCTGGAGAGTGTTTTAGTAGGTCCTCTATGAGTTCATCTTCATTTGTGGTTTCTTAAATTTGCCATGACCCTAAAATCTGGAGGGCAATTTAACGATTTGACACTAGCACGAAATGCCAATGAGGTCTGCATACACCAGAGCCCGGGAGCTTTTGTGAGTAATAGCTGTCAAGCTCTGTCAATTGTTTTCAGTGGAGAAGTATTGTCCTTTGGTGTTTTTGAATGCAGTGGTCAAAGCTGTTTTGGCATCACTTGCTGCTGGGGCTGCCAGGCACCAGCACAGTGATATTGCTGACACAAGCCAGGCAAACAGTGTGATCATATTGAGCCTGGGAGCAATCTTGTTCCTGCATGGGCCTTTGCAAAAGTAGAGAAGGCTTTATTGTCTTAGCACTCAAAATACACCTGCCAAGGAGGAAGGAGTAGCTCTTGGCTTAGCTCAGCTGGGTTTGCAAAGAGCAAATCACTGGGACGTAAATGCATCCTCCCAACCAAACTTCTTATGTGCAATCTACTGATCAGTGAATATCTTCTCCTGAGCCCAGCTTACCCTGGTGAGACTTGAGTCAGAGCTCCTGTTTCTGACTCTACAGCCTCTCACTGGTGGGAAAGTAAGAGGAGCCAGATCAATAAAAAGCTGCAGTAGCCATCAGGACGTGGAGTATTGGTATTTATGCTTTAATTCAGTTACAGTCCTCAGGACCTTCTCAGCTACCTGTCTTGCTGTTTACCATGTGTGCACATCTTTACCTGTAAACATGAAGAGTTTGAATGAGGCTTGAAAACAAACAGGCTCCAGTCATTTTTCGTGACTAGATTGACCCCAGGAAGCTGTACGCAGGTTGATACAATTAGACGCCAGTGCTTGATGCTTTAAACTGGAGCTGTGTAGGAGCCCTGCTTCACACTGTTAGAGCAAATTCACACCCAGTTTGCATGCTGACCCATTACAAGCACATTATCTAAAAATGTCTTTTTCCCATGACAAACGTGTAAGTAATTGCACATGGAGGAGGCTGGTTGCATGGGCAGCTCGGTGAAGCTTTGAGCTATGCTTATCGGATTCTTTTGTGTCTTTTTCATAAAAAAGACATAAAAAGTGAAACATGAGCTGATAAGACTGGTTTTATATACTGTGAAGTAGGAACCTTGAGCAGTTTAATATTTTACTACCATCAATCAATCCTTTCTCCCCAGCTGAGAATATGCTTGGACTTGGCTCACTGAAAATGCTGTTTATGTCAAAACAAAAAACAACAACAAAAAAAAAATTAAAAAATCAACAAATAAAATATTTGGCCTGCCTCCAGAGACCTATTAGCTAGTAGCTACATTTGTCCTTATATGTATTCTCCTTTATTGTCAGCACAAGTTATTCTGTGTGGGATACTTTGTACATAAGATTCAATAAATATTTTTGTATGGAGTGGACCCTTCAGTCATGGAAAAATATCATGCAGGTCAGTAACCAGTAACGTAAGGCTTTAAAATATTCTTAAAGAAAACCAGTGTCTGTTGATTGACTTTGCTTATTTTATGTGTGTCTGTTCAGCTACAAATGTTAAGGATTCAGTGCCTGAAAAAAGGATGAAAATCACAGATGCAGAGAAGAATCATGTCTCTATAAAATCTAGTTATATTCTGTTACGGCATTTGTTACCTCACTAAAGAGAAATACCTTTTGTTTTCAAAAAGAGAAAAAATTACTGGACTTCAAATGGAAAAAAAAAAAAAAAAAAAAA
>VXAV01010391.1:347278-388180 GCA_013399715.1 Alectura lathami
CATCCGAAGTACTTATAAGTGAAAGGCCAATTCTTCGTCTTCCTTTTGTGAAGTAAAAAATGCATTTCCTCTGGTGTAAAGGGAATCAGCTTGCTATTCTGAGGTTGAGTTGGGAATGGCTGTGTGTGAAATTCAAGGGAATTAGTAGCCTCCAATCCTAGAAAAGTCACTTCCAGTCCAGGACCAGATCCTCTCTGACCACATGAGAGAAAGGGCAGAGGGGCTGCAGATTGTACACAGGCAATGCATTTGTGTGGATGGCCTCACATGCATCAGGTCCTTAGGTGGTCTGTGTCCCGCTAAACCCAGGTTGATCCTTCCTGATGGACAGCGAATGCCCCAGCTTTATGCTGTGACACATCCATAGCTACATCAGCAATCTGAGGTTTGGGTTTCTGGCAATGCTTAAAGGGTCTAGCCCATTCTGGTAAATTCTGAAAGACATATATGCTCCTGATAACTTACTATGTACGTAGACAAGTCAGACAGAGGGTGTGGGGTGCTTATTTGACTTGTTTATCTGATTGTTTTGAATTGTCAAAAATGAACTTATATTGTCAGGGTATTTTCAAAACCAAAACTTTTTCTTCCTGACTTTTAGATGAGGAAATTATTTAGTCTTAACATAAATGCATTGGGTACTATTTCTGTTTTTCAACAGAGTGGTTGAAACCAAAATAATTTGGAAATGATAACATATTTGTATTGGCCCAAACAGACTTTTTCTCTTGTAAGGCTCTGTTTATGAAACACACATTTTTTTTCCGTTTTTCTTTTTTTTTTTTTTTTTTTTTTAATGTGTGATGTGGAGGGCAGATGTTAATTTCAGATGTTCAGGGGTTAAGATATCATTTCAAGCTACTTCTAGTACATGAAGAAAAGAAGACAAGGGTGTCCCCTTCATGTTATTCCCACTTTAGTTCAAATCCCTTGAAAGGTATGTGCTTATTTAAGCTACTTTTCCTGTACTCCTTCAGAAGACAGTGGAGAAAGAGCCTTGTTGAAGGACCCATCATCCTGCAAGTTTCTTATCTGGCTATGGAGGGAGAACCAACTTCTGTCTTCTACCAAATTCATTGCTCCGTAGCTCAGATTAGCAAGAGAATATTCTCTTTCTGCAAGAGAATATTTCCCAATAAAAGGCTGGTGGGTCTGTTAGCCTGCATGTTTGTTTGAATGAATGTTTTAGAGAGTGCTCCTGTCCTTGATTTAAAGAGCTTGATAGCAGTGATAGTGTGATCTGTCAGCTCTCTAAGCTTGATGCTGAAGTCCTCCAAAATGCTATCTGCAGTCCACCACCTTTTGCCAGGATCTGCCTCCTCAACAAAACAAACAAAAAACAACAACAAAACATGACCACTATCATTCATTGTGGGACTTTGGAGAAGACTTAGGAAGATCCTGCATCCAGGCTCTGAAAGCTCTCTCTGATATAAGCAAATCCCTGGTTAAAAGAAAATTGGAGCATGTTGGAAAACCTTCTTGTGTCAAAGTCTTTATGGGTTTCAAAACATTATATGTCTCTTTGCAAGTTCCGGACATGTTGTCATTCTCCGTGTACCCATTAGCGTCCATCGCACCCTTCCCTAACCAGGCACTGAGTGCCATGGCCCGCTCACCTTGCAAGTACTCAGAGCATCTAGGGTTGTCAATCCCCTTTTCAAGCTAGAAACACACTGCGTGCCAGCAGAAGAGCACTGGAATGGATATGGAAAGGTTAATATCTTGTTTTCTTCCCTAGAAATATGACTTTTGCATGCTGTGGGCTTCAGGGCACTTTTAGTTCTAACCGAGTACAAAGACAGACTTTTCCAGTAGCCTGATGGCTCCTACAAGATCTGTGCTTTGCTGCTAGAACAAAGTCCATGCTGGGGCTTACTAAACAGTTGGTGACAGCAAATGTCTATGAAGGAGGATGGCAGGAGTATTGGAAAATGCAGCCCAGAGACATGAGTAAGTGTGCTTGGCAAGATTCAGGGTGCTGCTCTATACCTCAAGAGAGGAGTCAGATGCTTCCAACAGCAATTCCTCAAGCGTCCCCCAGCCAAATACCCTTGTAAGTCACAAGATGCACAAACACATTGGCTAAAATCTGTTCCCTTGACGGTTTGAAAAGCTACAAAGAAAAGACCAAGCCTCTTAGCATTTCGTTTGCAGATAACTCTGGAGTAGAGATGAGATATTTAACTAATGAGACATGTCCAGTTCTCCACTCTGCTTCAAAATTTTCAGAATATAAAGCAGCAGGGATGGTGAGAAATTGAGCAAGCAATATGAAAATGGAAAATAAGGCGGATAATTTAACTTCATCGGTGCAATTGTATGGAATTGAAAAGTCATTTCAGCAGCCGCAGGACATATTAACAGTCCTAGACATAAAAGCAAAACATTTTCTGAACTTCAAATGTATCCAAAGTTTCCAAGAAGGAGGGAATTGTTTTAGCATGTAGTTTTCTAATTAAATATTGGAAAAACATACTGGTGGAGGAGCTTCTGCTCTAATTTACACTGAAGTAATTGCACTGGAAAGTAAAAAATTGCTCTGGCTGGATATGGCCTTACCAAAGGACAGAACTTAGCCCAGCGTCTTTAAAGTTCAGGCACCTATATGATCAGAAACTCACTTAAACTGAACAGGAGATGGTGGCTATAACCTCTCAGAACTGGAGTAAATTAGTGTTAATTTAATTCAGTCTTTCTTGCAGTAAGTGGATGTAGGTAAGAGATCTTCAGTGGAGACAGATTTACAGCATGCAAAACAGCTATAAAAGTAAGAACAACAGGAAAATGGAGCTGATAAGAAGGTGTGAGCTAATTATGAGTTTCCAGCTATTTCATGAAAGTAACACATTTAACTCCAACAGACAGTAAATGTCTAATCTTTCAATTTATGGTGATTGACAGGTGTGACTTGCTGTGGGTAGAAGAAAAGAGAAGTGGCATAGCTGCTCCTTGCATTGCTCCATTATGTGTTCTGTTGGATAAGGCTCCGACACAGCTCAGCTATGCAAACCAATGTAATTTTAATCCTGTGCCTTATCAAAGTTCCCTAGAGCCTCTTTCTGTCCCATCACAATGTTTCTCTACCACTTATCAGCCAGTAGCCTGGTCCTTTTAACATCCGTCCTTTTCCAAGTTAAAGTTTTACTCAGCCTCCTGAGGTTTGATGTAGGCACAATTGAAGTGGGATGGAATGGAGGAAAGTAAGGAAAAAAAACATACAGCTACTGCAGATCACATGGATTGGGGTGCTCCCCTATTTCTCCAGGAAATCTTGGGGTTATTCCCTGCATTGTCTTCCAATAATAATGTGAGTGTCTTTGGATTTCACTCTTGAGGGGCACCAACACAGCTTGTGGAACATGAGAGCAGGCAAAGGTCGTTGTGTCTCAGTAGCCTCTCTGAGATATTTTTAAGGAAAGAGAAGTGGAAGGGAGATCAGCCTCTACTGATGCTTCCTCTTCTATATTCTCTCAGCTTCTGTTACTCTGCCCTGCATGGTGTGATGTTTTCCTGCTTCTTACAAGCCCGTATTTTTTTCTATAGTTGTCTCTTACTCAGACTTGAGTGCACTAGTTCCCTCAAACTGCAGTCATTTCTTTGTCCATACCATTTAAGACTGCAAAGGAATGACCTCTGAGTCCATCAATGCTTGGCAAAAAATCACTAATGGCAGATTAATTAAATGCATAGAGAGAAGAGAGAAAGCCTGCCCGGCTCTGGCTTTCTGAATGGACTTCTGGTTGCACTTCTTTGTGGTAGAGAGTCTGGAGCAAACGAGACAGGTCCATCATTGGTCTTATGATGAGAGAGAGACCCAAGGGTGAAAACAGGTTGATACACAGTGAGGGAGAACACCCACGTTTAAAGAGCCACTGAGGGAATAGAGCTCCTACAGTGATTTCAGACTTCCTAGAAACTGTATTGATCTGGATTGATTTCTGGTCTTGCCTAAAGGTCCAAGCCTGGTGGGAACAGCTTTTGTGATCTTTGAGTCAAGCACATAACAGGATCAATGCCTGGGGGTTTGCAAGAAGGTATGAGTAAAAATGGAGAACAGGGCAAGCGTGACTCCAGCTGAGCTTCAGAAGGGACCTCCAGATAATCTGCAAAACCATCTGTCATTGCCTCTTCCTCCATCTGGCTGTAGCCACAGTAGGGTGAGCCGGTTTCCCAGCAACACTTTCTACAGAGAGGTGAGGAAGGAGTAGACCTTCTGAGGTGTAACAGTGGCTGGAGGTGAGGCACCAGACACCCTGAAGACCAGAGCAGATGTATTCCCACAGCAGATGCTGACCATCCATCCCTATGTGCCTGACGATTCCCCACAAACAGCTTGAGGTCCTCGCACAATGAAAGCCAGGAGCTGGTTCATACAGGGGCACAGGGTCCTGGCAGCACAAGGAAATGGGCACATTTGGGCTATGTTAGCTGGGATGTGAGCTGAGCAATAGCACAGCACCTGTGTGTGCACCAAAGGCTGTGGATAGGCCCAAGGAGACATCAGGATGGAGAGGGCACAGCAGGTGGGAGGATGCCTAGCTCCTCAAACTTAGTGTGAGCAAGGGGAACACCACCATTTCTCTAGGGGTAGGACTTTCTGGTCCAGTTTTGGAGGTTTGTTGTTGCAACAGGAAGCCAAACAAGGGCCCATCCTGTGGGCAAGTGCTCCTGAAGGAGTTGGCACTGTCTCCATCAGCAGCTGGCAAACTGCGGGTATGCAGGTACCAAAGGGCTTCCCAAAATTGTATCCAGATCCTCCTGAATGCAAGCACGTGGGAACTGCAAGGCGGTGAAGCATTTAAAGCTGCATCCTATGAACCTATGATCCTATCTTGTCATCTCCCAGCCATGTGTGGGACTGGACTCATTCTGCAAACAGCAGAGGTAGGTTGTGACAGTTTGTGGGACCGACTGGACCCTAGTAAGCAGTGCAGATGCAAGCTTGGCTCTACAGCTCTATTACACATCAGTGAAGGAGCCTTGTGAGCCCATAAAAACAGCCACTGTTCCTGGTGTACGCTGCTGCAGGTCCCCCTGAGCTGCCACTGGAGGTCTCAGCAGAGACTGGGGAGTTTATTAAAACAGGTGAGTAATTATTCAGGGCAGCTCACATATCTGCCACACCATATGTGTACAGGCTGCGACCTTTCTGGTGGTTCCTGCAGCACAGCCTTCAGCAAGCATGCCACAATTGTAACAGGTAACCAAACCTGCACCAGGGAGCACTTGCTGATTACATCGAGAGCTGCTAAACAGCTCTGACAATGAGCGTTTAAAGAGCAGTTTCCTTTCCCTCTTCACTTTTTTTGCCTAAATAATTAGAGTGAGGTCATTTTGATTATTAACCCAAGCCCTTTGCTTTCCATAGGCAAGTGCTTCCACCCTCATGCTGCACATTTACACGCTGCCTCTCTGAACGCTTTATTACTTGATTTTCCTGTTTGATTTCCCAGGGCACTTCAGTTCCTGTTCTGAGATACAGTTTGTTCAGAGAGTTAGTTAAAGACTCGCAGATCTCCAAATCTTCAGGGATAGATTCTTTTCCTCCTTCTCAGTAGCTGACAGATGGTTATTCTTCAACAAATAAAATCCAAATTGTACGAGTCTGCCCTGCTGCAGAAGCAAGTTCTTAATAAGCGCCTTGCTGTGATGAAAGGAAATAGAGGAAAAAGTAACAACCTTGAAGTGGGGGGATTTAGAATTAAAAATAGACTCCATGTGTCCATTTGCTAGAATTGCACAGCAAAATTTCTCATCTGAAGGGGGCTTTAAAAGCACAGAGACCTGGTATTGGCTCTCTGCAAAGAGATGAGTTATACCCATAGCAAACTCTCGCGATTGGCAGCTGCTTTCTGAGCCAGTAGTGATGATGTGCCAAGTCTGCCTCATGTAGGACCCCACATGTGGATGTACATCGAGGGAAAAATAGCCTGCACCCAGCCATGCTGACACAGCTGGTGTGAGACCTGCCAGGGCTGTGGGAATAGGCACCCCGTGGGTCTGCCATGTCATTGAGGCTGAGATGAGTTGGTCAGGCAGAAGGTGGCTCAGAGCAGGCACAAAGGGCTCTCTAGTTGCCGGACTGCAAACTCATGCCTTCCTCTGATCCTTTTTTGCTAAAGCCCTGACCACTCTGAAACAGCTTAATAAAACTTTAAAAAATCGCTATGTCTTTGTCTTAAAAATCCTGTCCTGGAAATCTCCAGGTTCATTCCTGCACAACATTATGGGGCAGCTCCGGCTTTTCTTGGGCCAGCCTCTGCTCTGGTTAGCATTGTTTTGGACCAATTCTCATACCAAGGGTTGGGCTGATTCCATCACCATCAGCATGGTTATCGTGATTGTGCACAGGCAGCTTAACCCATCTCTATCACCTGTCCAATCTAAAAAGCACGGGTTTAGTAAACTGCAGATCTGGTGAGTGGCAGTGTGGTGGGCATGCAACAAGCATGACCCCATGGCAAACATTACCACAGCCCAATGGACTAGCTCATCATCTAAACCCTTCTCCTCACCAGACAACTCTTTACCCCTTCAGAATTGCTGACCCAATCAAGGTTTCCAGTCACCAAAAATACCTGTGGATTTTGATCCTCGTCACTCCCAAGGAAAAAAATATAAATATGGCTGTGAGAAATGTGAACACCTACTTTGTTGCAAAGGGGTTGGCACTCAGGCTGGCTGGGAAAAAGCAACTACTGGCAATGTAATCCCTCAGGGGAAAGAGCGCTGTAGCTCTGGTGTTTGGAAGCTGCTGAAACCATCTTCATTAACTCATTAATGATGAGCTGCAGACTGAATGGACTGACCTCAGACAGCAATCCTCAGACAGCCCATGGATTTTTGTCACCATATTAGCTAATAAAGAAAAGAACAGCTTCAAGTCAGTCTGTTATTAATCTTTGATTATTTCCTCATAAATCAAAAGCAATAATTCATATCACCTGAAAAAAGAAATTGGCCCTTGGATGTGAAGAACAGAATTGAGCAAAATAATACACTAACATCATGATTTTTTCCTCATGGTATCTCCTCAGATGCTCTGAATGACACTCTTCATTTCACACTGTGCTTCTTCAGGTTTGCCTAGAAGCATCAAGCAGGGGTTGATTCTTCCCCACCTTGTAGTCATTGCTTCAGAAAAAAGAATTGGGCAGATATGTATTTTCTTCTGAGTGCTCCACAAATCTGCATTATCGATTGTTTACCCATAGCTGCAAAAGCCTGTACCCATCTCCTCTCCCTAATCAAGGTCTCTGAACGGTCTCAAATCCCAAATCTGTAAAACCTTAGCCATTAACCCTCATGTTTCCCTTAGATTATTTTGAGTACCAAGGCCCTCATGGCTTTGTGTGACTTGTAGTAGAAGACATTCCTGTTTGCTGAAGTTGGAATTCATCTTTCCTGCTCATCCACCTTCCTTCTGCTCTTACAACATGTTCCTCGTCCCAAGGAGTCATACTTTGCTTAGGTGTTGGTTTTGTCTAATTATTCTGATGAAACACTATGTACTCTTTTTTCCCTTCTTTTCATCATTTATTTCTTGAGAAGTCTTGTGAGGTTTCTCTTGAAAACACCACAGCCTATGCAATAAGATTCAATACATCCAGTAATTTTCACCACTTGTTTATCCTCCTCCGTGCTCTGGTTTGTTTCCAGTCCAGCACCGGGCTAAGAAGCATGACTCTGTCCTGCTCCCCGAGGACTGCTGCTTTGTCTTTCCCTGCAGTGCCTTTTAACTGCCACTGTTCTGCCCAATTGCCTGGGCTGTGAGACATCTCCCAGGAGGTACCCAGCCTCAGCAAATCCAAACAGTGTGTTTAATATCAGCCCTGGAAGGAGAAAAAGGCCCCAGAGCTGCTCCTGTTTGGAAGTTCTGAAGCAGCAGTTCCAAAGAGCTTTTGCTCTGCTCTGTCTGAAAGTTAAAAACTGCAGCAAGAAAGTCTGGCTCTGAGGTATTACATTGCTCCTGTCCTTGCCAGCCTCTGAACACCTCTTAAATCACCTCTAATATGATGTATTTTCACAACTCCCCTGCAAGATAAGAGCGATATCATCATCCTTGTTTTACAGATGGAGGGCCAGGGCACAGGCAGAGTGCTGATGCCTAATTATTTTTCCTTTATTAGTGAGGTTACCTCTTTCAGTGCCTGGTTATGTCTTAGTTCAGCATGCTCAACCTTTCCAGTAGCTGCTCTTACTTAAAGGGTCGTGAAGGCCATTGAGTTGCCAGAGGAGCATCAGTTTGAGAAATTTTACTGGTTGCATCACTCCAATTCCTGCTGTACTAATACAAGTGCAACTACGGAGAACACGCAGGCACATTTCTAAAAGCATATGGTTAAAAACAAATATTGGTTCACTTCAGTCATGAGCAATTATCGTTCATACTAGTGAGAACAGGTTGTACATCCCAGGGAGATAATTTCATTTCATGCTTTAATTTAACTCCTCTGAGCAAAAGGTATTTCTTACTGCCTTGTTTGGTTGTGCGAGCTCTGTTCCCCAACTGGGGAAATTCATGCCTATTTTCTGAAAATGTGTTCATTTTCAGAATGAATAGAAAATCTACTTGCCACATTATGACATGTAAATTTGACATCACATGGAAAATTCTCTCTTCCATTTACATCTCCATGGCATAAGTTTATAATTACGTGAAGCCAGCCCTTTAACCCATCTGTCCTGACCCTTCAGCCTAGTGCAACTCACACCAGACTTTGATCCAAGCCACTGTGCATGTCTCAAGCTTACATGCAACATCCATTTATAATAAACAAACAAACAAACAAATAAATAAGTAAAATAAAAAACAGCTGGATGCTGTGCAGTATATTGTAGCAATATACTCAACACACCAGGCCACCTTTCTGCCTTAGGAAAAATCACCAAAAACCCAATTTGATCAAATCAAAACTAATTTTTCCATTCCTCCTGTTCAGCCAGTAGTTGGCTGCTGCTTTTCGGATGAAGATGCCCTTCACTGCATGGGTAATGCTCACTGTATTGAGGTCCTCTGCAAACACAGCCTGCACAAGTTGGGCTTCCAGGATGGCATGAAGATCCATGTTGTCCATTTATATAATGTCTGGTAAAACCTGAAGGGATATTGAGAACTACCAGGTGGTAGAAGGGCAGCCCCCACATGACAGACCACCAAATCTTTTCCTGTTGCTTGGTTTTCTTTCCTCCCTTTCCCTTCCTTCTTATCAGCTGGTATATGACACCAGCTGGAGAATGTTGGCTTGAAGCCAGCAGGAATAGGGAGCAGCTGAAAGTTGCTTGGCTGATCTCTCTGTGGAGAGCTCTCAGCAAGTTCTACACGGACAATGAACAAAGTGCCATTTCTTGCTTAAAAAGGCAAAGAAGAGGGGTGGGAAAGCAGGATTCTGAGATGCAGATTTCCTGACAATCCCAACTTTATGTAAGGGCAACACAGATCAATCTTGAGGTCTCTTAATATGGGACAGAAAGCCAAAAATCAGCCATCAAACAGCACGGCAGGTGCTAAGAGCCACCCAGACCGACAGTGTCTCCTGTAGTATAAACAAGCAAACTGTTTGATTTCAAGCTCTGGCTATTTTGCTCAGACACCCCTTGTTTACTAAGCGCTGAATGGCACTCAGCATTTACAGATGTAAAGCCTCTGACTGGGAAGGTCATTAAAATTGGCGGGAAGATTGGGCAAAATCTGAGAAAATCCACAGGGGAGCCCAGCTAATTAATTATAGTTTTGTAATGCACCTAGGAGAACAATGTCCAGAGCTCTGAGCTGTTTGAAGGAGCTGTTTAAAAGCAAATTAAAGCAGAGTATCTACTGTAAATGTAGAATTGAGCGGTATACTAAAGACACAGGCAAACTTGTTTACCCTGCTCCTGAGCCCTCTTGAGCATGGTAGGTTTGAACATCTGAACACTGAATGTCACTGGGTTAGGAGAGGCTGTGAGAAGCAAGCAGGCAGGGGAAGAGAGAAAACGTCCACTGGGGAAAAAAAAAAAAAAAAAAAAAAAAGAAAAAGTAGTTAAATACTGCTGCAAAGAGTGAAAAATAAATAGAGGTATAAAAAAAAAGGGGGAAAAAGAACATATTATAGATAGAGCTGAGACCACCGACTACCCTCTACAAAACTTATAGCTGTCACTGCAAAAATTGTTTGTGAGGGCTAATTAATGTGTTTTTCAAGAGAGGCTGCTGGCACCTGCAGCTGGTCAGGTGAGAGCTCCAATCTGGCATCAGACTGGTGATGCTGGGACAGGTGTCGGTGGTCTGCACTCCGTGGACAGCCCCCTTAGTCTGCATCTGTCACCTGGGGACCATCCGCCTGGAGTCCAGTGAGGGCTTAGCAAAGAATCACATTGGGTTTGGGAGCAATAGCTGGACTCTGGTGAGCATCAGCTACCATTACACCCAGACTATATTCAAGGTATTGCTGAACCATCGTGGTGGGCGAAGCATCTGCCTCCCATTTGCGGCCCTCTCTGCAGGGGCATGTTTTTTTCCACAAGCGCAAGATTTTATATTGGGTTAAAAAACTATTTTTTGGAGTGGGCTTATGGGGATTTTTTGTTCCCTGTGGCTGAAATCTTGATTCATGGAGCGAATGTGACTTTTTCATCTGATAGTGTAACCAGACACCTTTAGCAGCTTCACATATTTCAGGAGTGGGGAAAATATAGCTCTTTCAGCTGACAACCTCATTTTAATTTGGCACAATATGCTGATAACTCCTCAAAAGTTTACGGCAAGTGACGCAAGACAGGTGAAGCTGGGTCTTTGGAAAATGCAGCTGAGCGTTTAGCTGTAGTGGCTAAACTGCTCCATGAATGGGGAGCTGTGGCCCCAGGGACTTCACCGACAGTCAGAGGCAATGTGTGTGCATTCCTGTATGGGGCTTGGATGACATGAAGTGAAGAGGGGAACTATTATGTAACTTGGAAGATTGAATTATACAATAACTTGAACACACAGAAAAGGTGTATCCCAGCCAAGTGCTTTAGTGTGAAAGATGAGATTTGTAGGATTAGTAAGGCCTTCCATCTGCCAAATCTTGCTGAGCATTACACCATGCGATGAAGTTGTGCTAACCCCATGCATTATTATGACTCAGCTAAGTGGGAGAGGTAGGGTAGGGCAAGGCAAACTTTACTATCAGCATCTACTTAGAAATTGAGCTATATTTACAACACTGGGGCTGATAAAATGTCTGTTGTGTTTGACTAACACCAAACATTACAATACACAGGTTACCAGAAAGGGACTGGATTGGCAGGTACGTTGTTTAATGAAGATCACATTACCAGAGGGCTAGATCAGGTTCTCAAGGTGAAACACAGAGATTATTAGCAATAAATGAGTCTTGCTGTAAAAATAGCAGCTGCTACCACGTACAACATACAGCATTGGCAAAGCCAAGCTTTGCCAGCTGCTGCCCATCACCAGCCATAGGTGCTGCTCCTGTGCTTGCCCAATGGACTCCTGGGGCAGGGCAATGGACTGGAGAGCAGGATTAGATGCTGTCCCCAACATCCTCCCCTATAAAATGGCGAATTGCTCCTATGCTGCATATACCCACCCTGCAGAGGGGCTGGCAGAGTTGAGTGCTGGCATAGGTGACCATGGGGTCCCTCCAGGCTTCCCAGGAGCCACCTCTGTGCAGTAACAGCCACAAGTGCCACTTTCTAGCACAGGAACATGCAGAACCACAATCCTTGCAGCTCTCCATCATTTCTATTTATTTATTTATTTTCTCTGAAGGTGTGAACCCACATCACTAAAATCCTTTTCCCTCTCGGACATGCTGAAAGATTAAGTGGTCTTCCTCAGCGACAGCTGGACTTCTGGCTTCTCTCTCCTGCTTGGCAGCCCACATTGCTCAGATGTATTTATTTTTGCAGGGTACTTCTCTCTGTTGAATATGAATAAATTTGTCCAATGGAGGAGTTACAAGAGAGTCAGACAGAAACACAGACAGACACATGACTATGGGCTTGTTTAAGCTTTTTTTTCACAAGGAACCAGACTAAGATCCACCCACTAATGAAATACGCCCTGCTCCTGCTTATCTGGTGAGACGCCGGAGAGACTCTTAGCTTCCTGGTGCTCCAGTTTCACTTGCTACAAAATCTTCCTGTGACCTGGCATCACCTCTGCATCTCCCACACCAAGACTGTGGCGCACAAAGCCAGAGAATTTCAAAAGCAGCACCTAAACTTAGGGACCCAAACTCTGCCTAGCATTGCCTGCAAATAAGCGGCCTTGCAGCTCCAACCAAAGCCAACGGGATCTGCTGTGGGTAGGCACATCAGGTTATGGCAGCGTTTCTTAATGAGCTGTTGGTTCTTTGGAGACTCGGGTTTCTTCGTTGTAGCTCAGTGCTCAGGAGAGGGGAAGAAAGAGAAGTGTGTTGGTCTAATGCTGAAACAACTAATTTATGTACTTACACTGTGACTTAAGAAAGTTCTGCTGTAAGTGAGTTTATTAAGTGGAGTCAGGATGTCTGACAGCTAGCAGAGCCTCTGCAAATAAGACAAGGCTGTTGGTAGTAAAAAGTCGGAATCCAGTTAAAAAATAGCTCCTTCGGTTTCAGGACTGCTTGAAATATTGTCCTCTGGAAATGTTTGTGTTTTAAGCTGTTTTAGTGTACAGTATAAGTCATTGATTTTTTTCTTAGTTTTGTTGCTAAACCTATGAGGGGAAATGTTTTCCTCCACTTGCTGGACAGCAGCCATGAATTGGTAATGACCAGCCATGTTTCAAAAGTGCGTGTGTATTTTAATCTGCATTGAAAGCTGTGTTTATCTTCTTTCTGGAAGCTAGAGGAAGTTTTAATGTTTGTGCCGTTAGCAAAGTGCGAACTGCTGCTGGAGAAAGGAGGAGGAAGGCGAGAAATGACCATCACAGTGTGAGGGGACCAGCCCCACTCATGCAGCTTCAGGCTTCACAGTCTCAACTCAACAAATCCAGCGAACCTCATCCTCGTTAGGCAGCTCCCCACCTCAGCACTACCCAGCTGTATCCCACATTTCTTTAAAGTGACACAAGGCTGGCCATTTTTTAATGCTGACATGTAGAATCTCTACACTGATGGCCACCAGCAAGTTCTCAGGCAGGAAGCAAGGAGTTCTTGGCAGCTGGGGGAAATCACTGACACTTTTGCTCTTCCCGACCAACATCCTTGACCAAAGTGTTATTTGAGAATAAAGGTGCTTATTTCAGTGTGATTGCCCAGCTTTATGAATTTATTGCAGCTAAGTCTGCAAAAATTATGTCTGTTCCTTTATGCAGGCAATTTCCTTTGTCCATGGGAAACTGAGGTAGGAAAGGAGGATCATATAGAGGCTAAAGTGTTAATTTGGGATTTGGGACAGCTTGGTCTAATTTCTTCCCCAGGCTTGCTTGGACACAATGCAGAGTCTTCTGCTCTTGCTATCCCCAAGGTGAATGTGGAAAATTCATCAAATTTGCCCTTTGGGGCAGTGAGCAGAACACTCAAGAAAAACCTGAGGTAATGGGGCTCCATAAGTACCTCCAAGAGAGGTTCAGATGAATGTATGTGAAGAGCTCAGGCTCCTGTTTGCTATCTTCTTTATGTGAATACAGCTTGGGGGGAACCCTGGTAATGTGAAAGGAGTTTAATAGGGAACTGGGCTCACATGATTTACAGTGGTAAGGTCCCACGATGAAGTGTCCTGATTCTCAGTAGCCTAATTGAAGCAGCAGACTATTTTTTCATAATTCCCCCCAGTTCAATTACACCAGTCACTTTTTGCTGAAGACCAGACAAGCAGAAATATTCAACAATCCTTCCGCTGTTACTCCTTCTCCTCCAGCTCTGCCGTCAATGCTTTGTGGTTGCTAGGTTGGGCAGTTATAACAATGGCATCTTCATAGCTGCTCTGTAAGTTTCATCTGTATGAGATGTACTATTAATAACAAATAATTATTTAAGTCACCCCCCCAAAAAAGTCACAACTTCCCAGAAGTTTTGGAATTCAAAAACATAATGAAATGATCACTTTTCTTGGCTACATCAGCTTCACTGTATTTCACTGTTTGGGTGGAACAGGATAATCTCTGAAAACCACACCCAAGTAATTCCAGTATTTCTGCTAATGTACGTACACTCTGATTCTGTAACCTGAACTAGCATGTTCTCAGCTAGCTCAGGTATTGCTGCATGGCACTTCATGGAATAAACACATCCCAGTTGCCCCTAGGCCAAGACTGTGTCTGATGACAGTCATTTATGCCTACTGCAAGCACTTCTCTTTCCTTCCACTTCAGTTTTGCTGAGGTCCTAGTGGAGGTAACACTGAACAATGGATGGTTAGAGTAAAGGTTATGGGAGAAGAAAGATTAAGAGGTCACAAAGAGCCCATGGAAATATATGGGAAGATAGGGTGAAGAAGGATTGGGAAGTTTGAGGGAGTCCCTGAAACTGAGCAGCCATGAAGGTGGTTCAGAGAGACCTTGAACAGTAGAATAGCAAAATGAAGAGATGCAAGAAAATTTGGCAAGTTCAGGGATGCAGGCCTCTAGTGATATAAGGAAAAGAAGACCCTTCAGGGAAAACATAGCTAGTTCCACAGCACCTTGCCATCTCTTGCTATTGTGAGAACAAATTTGAATTGATTTTGTCAACAGAAAGTTCAGTATTGCAGAGATCATGATCTTTTCCTAGTACGAAAACTAATGACCACCAGAGGTGTGGAAAGGAGTATATAGAAAGTCATACAGCACTGTTACGTTTAAGAAGATATTGGGGCTGGTAAGCTAACAAACATAACTCTTTCTGCATGTGCAGTGGTCCCTAAAGTGGCTCAACAGATTTCATCCTGTCTCTGTCATACCATGGATGAGCCTTTCTGTGCTCTTCCTGGGAACCAGCAGTGGAAGGGTGAGTCCAGTGTTTGTTTGATCTGGGGACAGCTGCATTCCACAGATTTCAGTGCTACGTATGACCCAACCTGCTTGGTCTTCACTCTGCACACACAAATTTTAGGTGACTACAGGAGGGTTTTAAGGTTCATGAGGCTTTCAGCAGCTCCGTGGCTGAAGGAACTGAAGACAGCACAAATCCCTGTCCTTGAGAATGAGGTAGATTGAAACTTCATTGTAGCATCCAATAACTTGCCCATTTAGGTTGAACTTTAGTTGGAATTAGCGGATAAATAATGGATATTAATATTTCACAGGAGTGTGTATGTAGGCATTGTCTTCAGTGGAATCAAGCCAACACACAGCAATCTGGATGCTGTATTTCTCCTTTCATGTCTTTCAGATCCATGTCTGGTTGATCTGGGTGAACAGAGCACAGCATAAAGTGGTTTCCAGCCCATTCTTTGCCATCGGATCATTCTGCACAAACAAACATAGCCCCTGGGGGTCTTTGTGGACAGCTTGGCACCAGCCGTGATCTCTGGGAGCTTGCTGTGGAGATGTGTTGTGGTCTGACTCAGGAGAGAAATGAGGGTAATGGCCTTCATTTAGAATTAAATGGACGGCGGCTTGCATAATAAAAAACACCACAAATATTTTATTACAGCCTAGTAAAAAAAAAGAACAAGTTTTTACTTGTATAGAAGCTGGGATTTTATTGAACTGAAAGCAGACGTATGTCTCAGAGCATGACAGTGGTTCATAGTCTGAGCAAGTTTTCTTTGCGTTGTATGTGGCTCTGTGAGCACTATGATCTGGATATTTCTGATATCCTTCATCTCTACATTTCTAAATGCTTACCATTTTGTGGGCTAATGCTGGGTCAACACATATACATTAAGCAATATGCTCTTCCATTTCAGACTTTTTGGCTTTCTATTTGGATTGATTAGTCTGGATGTTTTTCAGGCACTGAGGGAAAAAATTACATGTGCTTGTCTATGCTGCCAAAAGGCACAGTTCATCTGTGATAAAACTCCAGTAGGAAAAAAAAAATAAAAATAAAAAATAAAAGAAAGAAAAAAACAATTTAAAAAAAGCAATGGACTTGTAACATGGTTGGATTTAACTCTGACTTTCAGTGTTCAGTGTTGTCCTTTCAAAAAACTAACTGTGATTCACAGTATCCATTGCAGCGCCAAAAGCTAACCCACAAGGTGGGGGAGGGTGAAGGGAGAGGTGGAAGCATTTTGCAAATGAAAGACTGTGTGCATTATTCAGGCTTTAACATTGCTTGCATTCATGGAGCAATGCCCTTCAGTTTGGGAAAGCATCACAAGAACACCTCCTGTTTGGCAGGATGTATGAAAGGCATCTTACAGAATCTGTACATGAGACCATTAGCCTAACGACCAAGACACTGCAAAAGTTCTGCTGATAAACCACACCTCTTGAGGGAGACAGGTATCCTTACATCACCGACACAGGCAAAGCCCTCAAACCTGGGCGAATAAGGCCTTGTCTGCAGGCTGCTCTCCTTGCCAGTACTTTCCACTGTTGCTACCCAAGGGACGCAAATGCAGGGAATATGATGTAAAAAAAGAATGATTGTGTCTCATCATTTAAAAGGTAATTTCATGAGTTTGGGTGCGGGCTTTGGAATTAGTGCACTGGCAGAAACAAAGTCGTAGTCATTATCTTGCAGTTCTCATCAGTAACTCTGTGACAGTTTCTACAACGCAGGGCTATACCTTAGACCCTAATTTTCTAGATGGGTATATACTAGGGCAGGAAGAAGAAAGGCAACTCAGTCAAGGCTGTGGAGCAGGGCAAGGAGAAAAGTAAAATTAAAACTGCACCTCTACACTGATAGCCTTACCCATGAGCAGCAGAGCTTCTCCAGAGGATCTTTTATGCATCCACAAATGGAACAAAATTAGTCAATAGGGTGTTAAAGATTCCTCTGGCTGTCTGTAACATTATTGGACCCAACTGCAGTGCTGTTGTGAAGGAAAAATTTGGAGATCTTCAATGTTCTTGTTGTGGGATGGGGGATAGAATCAGAGACAGATAAAGACAGTTTGTCAGGTAAGACAGAAGCCACACGTGCAAGCAAAGAGAAGGAATTCATTTACTGCTTCCTATTGACAAGCAGATGTTCAGCCACTTCCAGGAGAGCAGGGCTCATAATGGGAAGAAGATAAAAGCCATCACTCCAAATGTCTGCCCCCTTCCTCCTTATTTACCCCAGTCTTATTGCTGAGCATGGTGCCAAATTGTACGGGATGTCCATTTGGTCGGTTTGGATCAGCCATCCCGGCTCTGTCCTCTCTGAGCTCTTGGTGCAGTCCCAGTTTCCTTGCTGGCAAGACAACATAAGAAGTGAAGTCCTCAGCTTTGTGCAAACACTGCTCTGCAGCAACTAAAAAAACATCAGTGTGTTATCACCATTATTTTCATCGAAAATCCAAAACAAAGCACCATACAAGCCTCTACGAGGAAAATCAATTCTATCCCAGCCAAAATCATGACAGTCTTGAAATCCAGAATAGCCACTTTGAGTGAACCCTCAGCAAGTTTGCGGGTGACACCAAGCTGTGTGGTGCGGTCGGTACGCCTGAGGGATGGGATGCCATCCAGAGAGACCTAGACAGGCTGGAGCAGTGGGCCCAGGCTAACCTCATGAGCTTCAACAAAGCAAAATGCAAGGTCTTGCACCTGGGTTGCAATAACCCCTGCTATTGATACAAGCTGGGGGATGCAAGGATTGAGCAGAGCCCTGCCAAAAGGGACTTGGGGGTGCTGGTGGATGACAGCTGGACATGAGCCAGCAGTGTGCCCTCGCAGCCCAGAAAGCCAACTGCATCCTGGGCTGCATCCAAAGAAGCGTGGCCAGCAGGGCAAGGGAGGTGATCCTGCGCCTCTGCTCTGCGCTGGTGAGACCCCACCTGGGGTGCTGCATCCTGCAGGGCAGGAGGGACATGGAGCTGTTGGAGCGCATCCAGAGGAGGGCCACAAAAATGATCCAAGGGATGGAACACCTCCCCCATGAGGACAGGCTGAGAGAGTTGGGGCTGTTCAGCCTGGAGAAGAGAAGGCTCCAGAGAGACCTGATAGCAGCCTTTCAGTATCTCAAGGGGGGCTACAAGAAAGAAGGGGACAGACTCTTTAGCAGGGTCTGTTGTGATAGGACATGGGAAAATGGTTTCAAACTGAGAGAGAGGAGATTTAGACTGGACATAAGGAAAAAGTTTTTTCCCCTTTACTAGTAAAGGGTGGTGAAGCACTGGCACAGGTTGCCCAGAGAGGTGGCAGATGCCGCATCCCTGGAGACCTTCAAGGTCAGGCTGGACAGGGCTCTGAGCAACCTGATCCAGCTGTAGGTGTCCCTGTGCACTGCAGGGAAGTTGGACTAGATGGCCTTTAAATGTCCCTTCCAACTCAGATGATTCTATGATTCTACGGTTTTACTGCTTTGGGAGTCTATTTGTGTGTCTTAAAGTCTCTTTCTGAAGCATTTTGGATTGGTAACCCTTCAAAACACAGGCTTACCAAGTCTGTCTTTGAATAAACCTCATCAATTGTATGGGTGTATTTGGAGGCAGTCCAAAGCAAATCCCAGCTGAATTGCGTAAGCCTGGTGAAAACCAAAAATATATGGGATGAGAAGAGTTTGTGGCATTTTGGTAAAGGAGAGCAGGGGGAAGAGTGGATGAGAGAAAGTATATTAAGCATAAATATGATGCGATCGTAAGAGGATAAACTGAATGCTGTGCATCCAAAAACAAAAACTACATCGTTAGCAGAAAAATAGGCCTGAAACCAGGCTTCCCAACTCTTAGAGGATCATAGGATATTGTGTGTTGGAAGAGGCATCAGGAGATCTCTAGCTCAAACTCCTTCTCAAAGCAGGGATAGCTACAAAATACTTCATCTTGCTCTCCTCTCTGTACATCTTTATGACTAATGCATTTGAATGACACTTTCTTGACAGCCCTCTTCCCCATAGTTACAAGAGCAAGGAGGATGAGAATGAAGCGGGACATAGTCATGATCAGAAAGACTTGGTGACTTTATCTCTCCTTCTCAAAGACAACATAAAATAAAACATGAATTTATTGTTTTGTCTGAAATAATCCAGAAATCAGTGCCAGTCATATCCAGTTGGAACACCATCATTTTAATCCCAATGAAGCATTCTCATGGACACCTGTTGTAGGAGAACACAGGAGTCCAAGTGATCTAATAGTTCTGCTCCACTGACAATGGCATTGCCCTCACGTGCTCCTCCCACCACAAGGTGGAAACAGAACAAATGACACTTGACACTTTCTTTGCTTACCCATCCTGATAAGAGAGATCACAGGCTGGAATCAAAATACCAGGGAAGTTCATGTCTCTCTCCTGCCTGGCTGCCTGACATGTTCCTACATCTTAAATACACATCGACACAACACAAGAAACCCAAGACAGGGAAGAAAGCATACTAGTTCCAGCTAGGCTAAAGGACACTAACAGATACAATTTATGTCTTAACACCCTTGCTGTGATTGCTAATTCTGTCCAAGATTTCCAGGCCACTATGAAGGGGTAATTATTCACATAACCATGAGGATTCAGGGCTGAATATTGCAGGACTGTAGTGCCTCTGTGTCCAGAACACATGCCTGTTTGATGATCTAAGTTGTGGCTGGGTTAGTCAAACTACAACTTTGAAAGTACTTACACACCTCCTTGCTCTCCCAAAGATTTTTTCAAAAGTGCTTGGATTGTATTTATTAGTCCTTAAAAAGATATGATATTCAGGAGTAACTTTGGCACTTTCTGAAAAGTGGGCTAGTGCGGCAGGAAGATCTCCTGGGCTGGGCACCCAACCATTATGTTATGTCAAACCTCTGATCATTTAGGAAAGACTCTAAGGTCCATGAAGTGTTTGAGTTGCATTTGAAAGTAGACCTCAAAGACAGAAGATCAGTGCCTGAGGCATTAACACATTTTGTTCAAGGAGGTTCTTCAGCTAGGACAGGAGTGGCAGAGCTCTCAAAACAGGAACATTTGGGAAAACATTATGTTATAAAAATGATTATTTTTGGAAAGACTACCTCATGTTAGAAAAAGCCAGACTTTCAGATGTATCTTGTAGCTTTGGTTGCTATCATAGTCAAACATGATTTTTGAAAATTTCGTTAAAGATCCCCAACTGTCATCAATTTCGGTGTAAATTAGATACTGAAGGAGCACCTAAATATAAAGATACTCAGACTCCTAAAAGGTGCAATTAGGAAATTAGTGTCTACAGTATAGTGTTTGCAAATCAGGCTGGAAAGGCTGTGAACTGAGTTTAAGGTATCCAGCTGTTATTCTACTACCATAGCAAATATACCAGTCTACATTCTGTGGAAAGCTGAAACTTGAGGAAAACAAAACAAACAACAACAACAACAACAACCCACCAAAAGCAGAGGTAGTGAAATGTCAACAGTGTTTGTAAAACGCTGTAACTTCAATTTGCAAAATTAGACATCCATTAAGGAAAACTTCTTGGTGCAGAGTCCCTGCTAGGAAACAAGTAGAGCTTTCCACCCTGGCAAAGACAAACTGTTCTTCAACAGATTATCAAAAAGTCAACAGGAGATAATGATATTGATGCAATTTCATGACAGTCAATTAGTTATTGTTCCTGCCCTAAACAGAGCAATTATTTCCATGTTATGCTTGTTGTTAGCTAATAACTGTGGCGACAGATGTCTAGAAATAAGGCAGCGCTCAGGTGGTTTCCAGGCAGAACATTTCAGATAGCTGTCAGAAGAGAATTTCTCAAGTTACTAAGAAAAAGAATAATTCACAATATTTTGCAACATATTGTCCCAACAGTTTGGGGGGTTTTCCTTAGGTTTGTTTTTGTGAATAATTAGTGTTTCTCTGATGCTTGCTTGAGGACAATAACAGGAAGTATCTCATTTCCTTTAGAGGAGTAGCTCTAATTACCTGTAAGAGTATGATTTTCATCTCACACTGATTAAAGTTTCTATGCACTCCATGCTGCCCATGTCGGCCACTTGAACATGGCCATGGCTTCTTCACAAGCACTCAGACCTGGTGGCACTTCCAGCCCCAGCTTTTGACCCTTTACTCCCAGCACTGTGTGCCACTCAATGTCCCATTGCCCTTGTTGGATGGGCCAAACGGAGACTGAACCCATCCTCACACAAAGATCCTGTGGCAAAGTCATTTAACTCCTCTGTGCCTTATCTCAACAGCTAGCAAAACAGATTTTAGAATTCCTTTGCACAGCTTGGACACTTTTCTACTGTGTGCGAAATCACTTCAAATACGTTAACTTTTTAAACTATGTTCCTCAGAGAAATCAAGGGAATTCAACACCACTCAGCTTTCAGCAGGATACTTCTCTCTTTCATCAGTGCTCATATTTACACATTTTCATGAAAAGAGGCTGAGAAATTAACAGCTCATTAGTCAAAACTTCCAAGCCATAGCATTCAAATTGGGACAGATCATCACTGTTTCATTACTTTAATAATGTTTCTTCAATTCTACATAGTAGAACTATGTTGCCCTTTAATCATAGAATCCTAGAATCATAGAACCACAGAACCACAAAATGGCTTGGGTTGGAAGAGACCTTAAAGCCCACCCAGCCCCAACCCCCTGCCATGGGCTGGCTGCCACCCACTGGGTCAGGCTGCCCAGGGCCCATCCAGCCTGGCCTTGAGCACCTCCAGGGATGGGGCACCCACAGCTGCTGTGGGCAGCCTGTGCCAGGGCCTCACCTCCCTCTGAGTAAGGAATTCTCCCCTAACAGCTAACCTAAATCGCCCCTCTTTTAGTTTAGAACAATTCCCCCTTGTCCTATCACTGTCTACCCATGTAAAATGTTGCTCTCCATCTTTTTTACAGTCTCCTTTTAAATACTGAAAGGCTTCAATGAGGTCTCCCTGGAGCCTTCTCTTCCTCACGCTGAACAGCCCCAAGACTCTCAGACTTTCTGTTAAGTCATTGCCTCAAGTTTGAACACATTCTTCTCTTGCAAAAGGAAATGGAAGAAGCGTAAAAATTTGAGTGTGAAAAGACCAAAAAAAATTACATTTCTAGACTTTTACTTCTCCTTCCTCTTTTGATGTTAACTTCCCTTCTGAAAGCTGAAAAGACCAGTTTGTCTTTAGTCTCTGGTACAGTTTTGCTTAAATTAGAGGTGATTTTTTCGTAGGTTTTTGATGTGGCTTAGTTCCTATGACCTGGACTGAGTACTCAAAATTTGTTTTCTTTAGATATTTGACTCAAATTCAAAGGCCTTTCTGTTAAAGAGAGAGAAATTAAAGAGATAGAACAGGGTAATGTTTTGCATAATACTCCCCACATCACTATCCTTCTTCCCTGCTATACATCCCTTTACAAAATGGCCTTTACTTCTCATTTCCTTGCCAAGACTGTTCCTCATTCCTGTCACACATTCCTTAATTTTATATAAATACCAAGAAAAATACTGCAGACCTCACATGGGCAAACCTCCCATTGAAACCAATGGAAATGCTACCTGAGTAAGGTTCTAAGAGCTTGGCCCTCCACTAGTAACTCAAATGAAAGGAAAAAAGTCACTGAGAAACCAAAACATTCTGTATTCTTGCTTAAAAAAAGGAGGGCACAGGAGGTGGAGGAAGGTTGAGGTAGAGTTTTTTTGGTGGGTTATATTTAGAAAAAAAACTGAGTTTGGTGTTACTGCCAATATGAGCATATGGAGTTTCAATTTGTGGTCTCTCTTTATGCAGTACATTTTGAAATTGGAATTTAAAACAAAATATACATCTCTGTGTCTGAGTGTATATATAACAATTTGTCATTTCTTGGCGGGAATTTGAAACTATTTTTAGTGCTCAAAAATAGTCTTCTCTCCCCTTCCTTCACCTCAGCCACCATTCCCCTTGCAAATTACTCTTTAATCAAGCTTACAAGATTGTTACAACTTTCCGAATTCTTGAAGGAAAGAAAATAGTGTCAGGAAATTAATAATTACTGAGGAATGGAGCTATATTTTCATTTCCTGGCCCCTTTGGAGTCATATGTTAAGTTAGAGCAATTTGTCCAAAAGTTGAAAAGAACATTACCTGCAGGTTCATTTTAACAAATTCCATTCAAAAACAATGTTCTGAAAAGAAATATGTATCACTAGGAGGTTTGGAAGATCTTCCTAAAGCCAGAGCACTTGTGCTTTATATCAGTGCTTGAAGAAGAAAATCCCTCCCATGGGAGAGGTCTAGCGCTGGAGATAGTATGCCGTTCTTCAAAACCAAAGGCAGGGATGCCAGCATTGGGCTCTTTGATCTCCTATAAACTGCACCACACACCGGATCCCAGGCATGGGATAGCTGTCAGGTGTCTGACCTGAATTACCTGACCATGGCACTGAAACATTTTCAAGCTGACCACCATCCTTTCCTGACTCACCTTCACACTTCAGCTTGTAGCAGTGGTTGTCTTTGAGCTTGGACCAGAGTGAAGGTGGCCACAGCCCACCAGGACACTGCCTCTCCTCTTAATCACCTTCCATGCTGTAACCACTGAAGTGCCCAAGATAAGTCATCTTTTTGCTCTACCTGTGAAGGTGGGCCCTTTCCTGAGTTTGGTCATGATGCACTCTACTGAGCCCAGGTGTCTGAGAATGTACAGAAGGCAATACCGAGTCAGGGCAGTGATCTTCCTTACCCAATATCCATTCACTCTGCTAACAGCTGAAAATGAATGCTAGGGGAAACACGTAAAGTCAAGAACCACAAACATTATTGCGTCTCCCTGCAAGTTCCTCAAGCTTTAGGACTTTGTGGCCAATGGGTTTCTTAAACTAGCGGCTGCTATTTTTTTTTTTTTTAACCTAGTCACTTTTTTAAGCTTTGTAAGTTTTAACCCCTACAAAATTCTGTGGCAAAGACATCCACGTCTTAACTCAGTGCTGTATGAGGAAATGCCTCCTTCTTTTGTTCTCAAACCTACAACCCACTAGTTTCAGGGTTAAAATCCTTAGATCTTCTATTAGAAAAGAGAGTGAGCTATAATCATTTAATTGTCTTCAATTCTTTTATGGGTACGATACCATACTGTGGAAGATTCTCTGTATGTTTTCTAGTTCTATGTCAGGCAAGACAAAGTTTTTAGGTAGCTGTAATTAATAGTTTGAATTAGCATTACTTGTGTAGCTAGAAACACTAAAATATTTTTGGTCCCATTACTTCCTTTACTTCTTCACTGTAATTGTTTCAGATCTGGGGAAAGTTTGTGTGCTCAATAGTGTGTTTATTAATTTATTTATTTATTTATTTTTGGTTGGCAATTCTAGCTGGTCTAATAGGAAATACTATGTCCAACTACAGGTCTTATCTACATTCATTTGGAACAACCATGGAAGTAAGTCTTACAACGTGCTTTTAAGATGGAGAATCTGGAACAGTACACAGTACTCAGGGTGTGTTTGAGCCACAGAATAATAAAGTAGCATAAAGTTGTTTTCTTCATCTGTCCTCCATTCTTCTCCAAATATCTCTTAAATTCAAGTAAAGGAGACTATTTGGACTGCTACTGAACACTAAGCTGCTTTTTATAGAACTACCTGTTATTATTCCAAGATCTCTTTCCTGAAGGGTAACAGCTAAGAGCACATCTGAAGAGTATATCATTATGTTTGTTAATTGAATGGTTTTTTCTTAGGTGCATTACCTCTGAACTAACAATGCTTAATTCAATCCTG
Source organism: Alectura lathami (assembly GCA_013399715.1). Lineage (NCBI taxonomy): Eukaryota > Metazoa > Chordata > Aves > Galliformes > Megapodiidae > Alectura > Alectura lathami. The sequence goes on from VXAV01010391.1 coordinate 371,917, forward strand.
CATTTTTTCATCAGGATTGCAGAGCTGATTTACTACCTCTGTAAAAGTTCATAGTGTATCTTTAATTTTCACCCTGAGTGGTCACATCTGGGGATCAAACTTCACACTTTCAGTAGACTGTGAGGTCATGTATGTATATGTTCCACAGCTCAAGCACAAGCAGAGGTTATTTAGAAAGTTCACTGAAAAACATTCAGGAGCTCCCATTATATGCTACTCGTAATTTCCTAACTTTCAGCCAAGTATATATGCATATTATGGTTTCACTTGTCCCACGCAGGTTCTTTAATAGGTTCTGATGTAGGACTTTGCAGATTGCACTTCAGAAATCCAGGTAGACTTCGTCAACTTATGCTCACTGACTCCTTCAAATCACGCTACTGGATTCATCTTCCTGACACAAATGCTGGATAGATTATTCCCCACCACTACCGTCAAATGTTATTTATTCATGTGTCATGATCTTATTCTTGCTTATCATTTCAATGAGCTTGCCTGGCACACACTCCTAACTTAATGTGTTCCCTTTGGAGTAGTTTATTAACAAGGGGCATCACCTTTGCAACTTTCCCTTTCTCTAATAGAAATGCAGATTTAAATGTGAGATTACACACAGCCAGGAGATTCATTATTTCTGAACTGCCTTTCTCTAGAACCCTTCAATGAACACCATGTGACCCTGATATTTGTTTCTCCTAATTTTTCTTAATTTGTGCTATTTTTGACACTTGAGGTTGGGGCAGCCAAAGTATGTGTTAAGACCTCATGGGGAATAAAAATGGAAAAGAATAATGCATTTTTCTTTCGTGCTGTTACCTTTTTTTGCAATGCTCCATTCACACTTCTGCTGCCTACTGTTCTGAATGTCTCTGTGAGACATTAATCATTAGGAAATTGATTACTACTATTTTTTGCGCTTTTTAAATTTGATCCTAACACTATTGCTTAGCTCCTATATATTTTAATTTCTTTGGTCTCTATACACTTCATTTTGATCGGTGATACACATCTGATCTGAGCAGTCAGTAAGAAGGAATCCTCACAATTCTTTTATGTTCAAGTAATCCTTCTGCTTGCTGGTGTTTCATGCCTCAAATAAACTCGAACAAGCATGTCCCTCACCAGTTGTGTCATATGCAATGCNCCTCTGAAATGCAAGCAAGATCTCAGCAGGTTTCAATAGACATCTACTCAGAGGTATCAATCACCAGAATGGCTCAGGTCCATGCACTCCTGTTTGTGCCTCCAGACAATGCCACACCACCATAAAAATAAATCTAAGAGAACACCTGAATCTATTCACTCTCTAAACATCACGTAAAGAGGTGTTCAGGCAAGAGAAATGTGGCCCAAGGTTGGCACTGAAACAAGATCCAGATGTATTTGGTGCCAAAAAAAAAAAAAAAAATCATTTAATTTCTTTGTTTCTCTGTTTTTCCTGAATCACTTTGTCTGTCTCTCTCTACTCAGTGAGTACTGTATTATTTTCTCCTTAGAAAGTAGAACATTTTCAACAGGAATGATGGAGGAGAGAGGCTGATGGCCAACAAATGAATACATGACACAGGCTTCACACTGATCTGAGTTAGGCAGATTAAAGGCCTGGATTTCTGCCATTGCAAGTGAGGTCTTTGACCCCCTCTTGTGCTATTGGCAGTGCTGGGGCATGACGGGGAGACAGGGGTTGGTCTCTTCGTTCTGTCAGAAATTCCATCTCTGACCTGGTACAAAGTGTAGCTGGAAAGTTTCATATCTGATGAACTAGCATTTTCAAATGAAAAAAAATATAATAAAAATAAAAGTTTTATCAAAATCATCCTGGCTTGCTAGCAAGTGACTTGAGAAGGTGGATGTATTTCTCAAGAGTTTTAAAGAAATAGCATTTAAGGCTTTTCAGTCCAGTTTACTCTTTATGTCAGTGAAATTTGCAGCTTTAAAATAGGACAGGTCAGAGACTACTACCAGCAACTCAGTGGATAGTAAATCCCTGCAGTGTGTTGAAATTCACCCTGCAATACTCACAAACATAGGTCAACAGGAGGCTAAATGGATTCATAGGATTTGGCAAATGAGATGGAAACTCTGAAGACTACTGATGGGCTAACATCATAATATCAAGAAATAACTCTTCTCAGTATCCAGGGAAAGTGCACAGCAAACTCCAGGAAAATAAACTTTAATGTGAAGCAGCCATCTGTCCAAAGCCTGGATTTATGGTTCAGCTGAGCTTTATTAAGTGTTTTAGGAGCACAGGCTGTGATGTGCAAGCTTAGCTTCCTTCCACAGGTGCTAGCTGTGTTGGGTGAAGATACTCAGATCTGTTGTGTTGGATGTAGCATAGGAGCCATGAGGTGTAAAATAACGGCCATTTTCAGAAAGAAATGGAAATACAGATAGAAACATCTTGTTCTCATACTCACGATTAAAATTTTAGGTGTACCACACTTTAGCGCAGATGTTGATCAACGTACACATTTGTACAACAAGCTCTTTGGTCACTTTGCAGCGTATCCCACAATTGCTAGAAACAGACTACATGTTTTATTGCTTTATAAAAGTTTCCTAAGACAATAGTCTGTACTAGGAGAAAGGCAATATTTGTGAAGTGAACAAGATGTGCCCAGTAGTCCTTTCTAAAAAATAATAAGAAGATGAAAGCTGTTTGAGGGATCTCCATTTTTTTGTATCCGTTCTGAAACTTAAAAGAACTTGTTAGGTACTTGAGAGCGCCAAGAAAAGTCATCCATATTTTTAAAATCTTCAGGAAAGGCCATTGCCTCACAGCTTGGATCATGTAACATAGATGGATTATCGCCATGCCATGAAAATAGAATTCAATGGCTGTTTATGAATTAAAATATTTGTCCTCATTGGTAATTCTTCACCATCAACACCACTTTTGAAAATTTTTAAAATGCTTGTTTGACAGAAATAGTAAAATGCCACTGTAATTCCATCAGAGGAAGGGTCAAATCAGCAGTAGTTTTCAGGAAAAGAATAAAATATCATGCACAGGAAATACATATATGCATTTGCAAATACCACTGGGAGCAAAGTCAGCACCTTGTGTGTGTGAGGGTCCAGCCTGGAGATGGACGGATTCTCCTCTGCAAAGAACTGATGTTATGTGACAGATTCAACACCCTACAAGTTCTTATGCTAGGTCTTTTCTCAGACTTCTCCTGTTCAAATCCTCTAACAGCTCCAATCATTGAATATTAATTCTTTTCTTTAGAGAATCCCAACCTTATTTGGTGGCCTTGGGAGACTGGCAACCTGTATTCAAGAGAAGGTCAGGATAAAACGGTAGAATTCTTGCTGAACAGGGTATGAAATTGTGCTTCCACATGCCCTCGCACTGTCAGATATCATTTCATACCCCTGCTAGTATCTTTCAATTTTGTACTTCTCAGCTCATTACTACGTATATCAAGTTCTTAAACCCATAGCTCTAAACTGAAGAATAATGCATGCATGCATATCTTAAGAATATGAAAAGAATTGCTGGCATATATTTGATATTTTTCTACAAAAGATAATTTGACATAAAAGGTGCCCAGTATTCAACTTCTAAACCCCTGGTCTGGCAAGCCGAGTTTGCTCAGAAGCGATGTGGCAGCAATGATTTACACACTGTGGGAGTGGGAGTGGAAGAGGATCCTCACATCCAATACAACCTAGAGATTGCCCAGTGATGCGTCAGTCTGGGTTTCACAACATCGCTTCCGTCATAAATACGTCTTTATATCCTTGTTGGATCACTTCACTTTAGTGCTCCTTTAAACTGAATATAGTGTCATAATGTTTGAAAAATCACAGTGACAAAGCAAAAACTATAAAATTAAGCATAACTGAATTGTTTGTCAAAACAAAACTGGAGCCAACCTGGCACACTTGCATTTTATTCAGCTCTAGTACTGGAGTAATTCCTTCCAGGAGAAAACCGAAAAAAGCCTGAACCTCAAGAGGGAAAACAATTCCGTACAGACTAACAGTATTTCAGACAGTACCAGAAGAAAAACTCCACATGAAGGGAGTATTTTTAAGTAACAACGGCTTTAAGTTATTTCCACAGAATTTTGGGGCTACCACTGTCTGTGATGAAATGTTATTCCTGTTCAATATGCCAACGTTTTCAATCTCATATGCCTGAACTCAAGCCCTTTCATTAGTTTGTGTTCCCAACACCTCTAAGAACCAGAACTGCTTTCACATAGGAACAAAACCCACTTTCAGGTGAGAAAATATGCAAATGAAGGCATGTGTTCATAATGCTGTTGTTTTCTTTGTTAGGGAGGAACTTATTTTTAATGCTAGGGGACCAAACTGTACAAAGTGCATTTGTACGGGCATTCAGCAAGACCACATCAGCTATTGAACAGGAAGAACCTAAAGAAAGGTATTAGCAGGATCGGATGTGGTGCTTTCTGACAAGCAGCCAAACCTAGGAGGCCAAAATAAGAAGCCAATGCAAAAAATAAATTTATGTTTGATTGAAATGTGCACAATTCCCTTTTCTATCACTGCACTCTGGATTAGGCAACTATTGTGTGACAGTTTATATATCCAACAGCCCTGAGCTCAAAGAGCCATCCATTTCACCATAAATTAGGCTGTGTTCAGCAATACCACAGCCGCAGCATTTCTGGTGGTATTAACTCCGTTCCCTCCCCAAAGATCTGCATGAACTTGACGACAGATGTACGTCCCAAGCCCTGCTTTGGGGCATCATCACAGGTGAGCTAAGTCTCATCTGGGAATTTCTCTCTCTTATCGGAGATCAATCAGCAAGGCATTCATAGGTAAAAGGCAGCAAAAGCAAAAGCCAAAAGCCAAAAGCCAGAAGCCAAAAACTAAAAAGCCAAACGAACGTTTATTGCGCAGTTACAATTGCTTATATAGCATTAGCTTTGTGACTAAAAATATCTTGCATATTCATTAGGTTATAATAGCGTCACTCATTAAGCTCTAACCTATAACTTATCCTCTAATTATAATATGTTCCTGCCCTACCCGAATGCTAGCTCCTTATCTTATACTTCAGAGACACTGTGTCCTTGAGGCCTACTCTTTAATCACTGTTTATTACAGAAAGGCCTGTTCGTGCAGTAGTCTAACATTCATGTCCGTTATTCCACGCTCCCACACTCTCTTGAACTGATTTACTCCCTTGCTTTTAAGAACAAGGCAATATTCTCCAGTTTGGAAGAGAATTGTTCCTATTGCATAGAATGCACTGCCAGAAATGCATAGGATCCCATTTGCTGTACAAGGCTTTGCTCATGCAGACCACATAACCACAGTGATAAGTACCTGCTTCCTGAAGTGAGTGAGCAAATGTCTTGCAAGAACAGTGTAAGAACCCACATTTGAAAATTCAGCCTGAAAGTGCTGACCTGTGCTGAAAATAACCTCTGCAGATTGCATGGGGAAATCTGTCATTTTGTCACAGCATCGCATGGCCGTAAATATTCAGCTGGTAAATACTCAGCTGGCAGGCAAGATTCCAATCTGTCCCTTATTGCCTGGGTGGAGCTTGGAGGGAAGCCCCTTGTTCTGAGTGTCTTTCCAGACCTCACATCTGCAGAGGTAACAGTTCTACAGATGTAAAATATTTATATATGCTTTTGGTGATGGATGATCCAGAAGAGTTTCCAACTCTTTTGTCAGGACCAACAATATTCTGCAGTTGTTTTCACCACTGTGTTTTACACATGCTCGGTGAATGTAGGCATTGAAGCATTATTACTTATTTATTCCTACACCTCACTATTGCTAGAAGGCACTGTAGGGAGGGGACCATTGTTAAACTGTCCTCCACTGAAGACAACGGGGTAGCTCATTGATCTAAATGTTGATCCACATGAGGACAGGGAGAAGAATAATGCTCAGGAAGTGTACCTGTGCACTGGAAGTAATTAGCAACATCTTAATTCATGTTACTTGCCCAGGTCTGGGCTGCAAGCACCCAGGTTGCACATGGCATGCACCCTGGGACCTCTCATCCATGGGCAGGGAGCAAGACACAGAGTATGCAAAACCTCCACTCTACTCCTTCCTCCCCAAAGTTCACCGTTCACCTCCCATGTGCCAGAGCAGGAGGAAAATAAGGGGGCATGTATTGCTGCAGCAATGGGGCACATGGAAGCATGGGTACAGTGCTTCTGAAGCAATTGCTGAGATGGTGTGGCTTTGGCAACATGTCAAAATGCACAGCTGGCTAATATAGACCCCTCTTTTCTTCAGAGCCACCTCAGAAGCAGCTATTGATTCTTAAGGCAGTAATATTCATCTGGCATCTCATTCATTCCAAGTTAATTGCTTAAATGGGTGGAAAAGGAAATTTGTGAAACGAAATGTGCTGCTGCATCAGGCATAAAGGAAACTTCGTCCCTATTAAGCTGGAAATGCTTCCCAAAGACAACACATAGGCTTTACTGTGCCGAGGCACTTAAGTTCAATTCTTCAGTGGGGCCACTGTTTAAAGAGAACATTACTAACTCGGTCACAGCAAGTTTCTGTACTTCAATTCCCAGTCACTCAGTTTACTCTTCAGGATGGTTTTCCCCTACAGCTTAAAAATATGACTTTGGAAAGAATCACTAAATAAGTAAACACTTCAGTCTAGCAGGGTTTTCTTCCTAGATCCAAACTCTGATGTGGGTTGAAGTCTTGCAAATATCTGTCCTATCTGCCCTATCTGCTAAGTATACTGTTGCTGGTATTAATTGGCATATTGTTTAGAGAAATAACACTTTTTCATGAGGGAAGGAAAAAACATTCCAAATAAGCCGCTGGTCAAACAAAATTTTTATGCATGTCAGCGGCTTGGGAAGAAGAAGGAGAAAGGAGCAGTTTCATTTTAAGCATTTCTCTGAAGAAAAGTTCCAGTTTACATTACTATGAATTTCTCTTTCAGAGTGCTTCTCATTTTCAGGATGCAATTTTGTGCTTCCTTCTCACAGCATACTTTTTTCACAATCTATATAGCAGTCCTCTAAGAATTGACTGTTTCATTTCTATATATAAAGCTACTCTTAATGCCGGCATTATTTATTTTATTTGTCATTACAACCATACAAAATGCCTTAACTGAAGAGATAATAACACTGGAGCTATTAATTTAATTATTAGTAGCAGTTGGTAACTGCTTAAAGTAGGTCTTCTAAGGTTTTTATTCATTATCAGTTTTTAACACCGTTTCCATTTGTGACACCCCCTACATTGGCACACTGTTACTTAAGTCTACAAACACTTCTTTTTCCTGACTATAAGGCCCAAGGAAGGTCTGTGTGGTGTTTAAGGGCTTGGCCCAGAATGCCATCTGAATGTCTGCTGCCATTAGCTTGTGAAAATTGCCCGTGAGCAATTTTCTACAGAAAAAAAGTGTTCAAAGTAGATTTCAGTCCTCCATTGCGTATTTTTGCTTCCTCAGCTCTGGAACTGCTGTGTGACAAGCCATTCACTCCTTATACCTTAGCTGTCAACAGCCTTAAGGAGCCAACATAGTCAACGACTGACAAAACAGAGACCTATTCCCATGGTCCTCAAGGCTCTCGAGCTCGGTGGCAGCAGGGTAAGGCATGCGTTGCCATCTCTTACAGCCTCCTGGTCCAGAAACACAGCTGCAAGGTTCAGGGACTGGGTCTGCTCTGAGATGGCACCCTGTCACCGGAGAACATCTTCTCCAACTGCAAGTGCCTGTTCAGGTTCAGCGTTCAACATTCCGCCAAAGAGCCCGAAAAAAAATCAGGTTTTGTTTCAGGGGTGAGGTGAATTACTTGCAACGGTAGTAGGGCTGATCCAACAAGGGTATGGTTGTATGGTCAGTCCGAAAGTCAAAAGTTTGAACCAGTTGGAGGTGATAAATGAGTGAGAAAAATAGGAGGAGAAAGTAAAAGAGCTAAGGGGAACTGTCAAAGTTTGAGAAGGAACAAGGTGGATGTGGAAGAGTAAGGCTGAGAAAAGCACTAGTAAGTTCCTGAAAGCGACAGAACAAGTTTGGCATAGTTTGATACAACTGTGTCGTGAATTCAAGGTCTTTGCTGGGGCCTTGACAAAACAGGCAGCAATTCCTTAAGCTCAGGATTCTCAGATATCCAGACACAGAGAAACTTTTACCTGTTTTCTCAGTACTGAAACACTTCACTTTACTACTATGGAGGGAGATAGCTGCAACGATGTGGGTGATGACAGTGATATTTTGTGCCCTAACAATGGGAATGCTGCAGCCTCAACAGTTGACAGGCTTCACTGACATTTAGGAAAAGGAAATTTAACCTGGATCATGGCACTTTAAGCCTAACCTTCTTCTTTCAGGCATGGACACAGGTAACAAACCATTTCTTCCCTCTCCAAATCAGCAACATCCTTATTTCTGGAAAAACTCTCCCATCCCATTCAATGGGTTTCCAGCTTCAGTTCTGCTCCTTAGATTTGCCTCCCTAAATAATTGCTGCTTTACTTTTGCATACCAATACAAAGCTAAAAGTGTCCGCAGGGCTCTCCTATAAGAAAAATAAGGAGTCTGAGATAAAATAAAAGATTTAATACTTCTTTTTAACTGCTAGAAAAACCCACTTGTGTTCCGCAGTTCAGTTGCTCACTCCCATTCACCTGCCCCCACTCCTCATTCTTTCAGCTCATTTGGCACTTGTTAGTACATTGTATGGGTCAGAAATAACTTCTCTCTTGCATTCTTATGGACATTATTTTTCAAAGGAAGACATTTCAGCAAAAGAAGTGCAAACATGGAGGAGGCACATCTGAAGAAAAATGAATTTCATTTGGGGAGCTGGAAGTGAGGCTCAAGAGAAAAAATGTAAGGAAAAAGCCCCTTAGAAGAAATTCTTTAAAGCTACACCTTTGAATACAGGAAACACTTTCTCTTTCAAGCAGAGGCACTTCTGCCTGGAGGATGTGTCAAACAATGTGCATAGCATCAACATTACCTACCAATGTAAAAATTCCAGGTAGCTATAATCAGTCTGGGTCTGTCATTTCTGCTCTAAGGTTAATTGAGTGAGTTAAAAATGAGCTGTACTTATGACACAGTTCAATACTGTGATGGCAGGAGGCTCTGCCCAGAACTGTAACCTTGAACTCAGCCTTTCAAAATCCCAAACAATTTTGAAGTGAAACTTACAAGAGAGAAAGGCCAACAATTTACTCGGGAGATTGTTTGTGATATGGCTGGGCAAACACTTCCAGAAATCCGTGATCAGTGCTCTGCAGTCTCTTGTGCATCAATGCACTGAGTGTTGGAAATGGCTATAGAGTAACCCCTGTTTTGGAGGAAGGGTGTACAAGTTCAACAAAACATTTGTATCCAAAGGAGCCTGTGGTGAAGGAGTACTCTAAAGAGCTATTAATCTACCTGAAAAGAACACCTTGTGAGAACACTTTAGCTTTCATAAGTTTTCTTCCCCTGGGGAGATATGTAAGGAGGGAGCTGAAAGATACAGCAACACACTCATGTTTGCCTGTTTGTTTGCTTTGGTGTCGGTTATCTGGTTCTTGATAAATGCAGGAATTGTATCTGCTGAGCCACTAGGATGATGAAATTTGACTTTCTTCATCTTCTGCGGTCCTGGCAAGAGCTAAAGAATAACTAAAATGAAATTATTAGGAAAATGAATGTTTGAACCCTGGAATTTTGGAGCTGTGCTCAGTTCTAACTGACCTCTCTCAATGAGGAGAGCACTCATTGCCCTCAGAGCTTCGGCTTAGGTGAAGTTAAGAATCAAAATACTGAACAAATGTGTAAACTCTTCCAAAGTCCTGATGTTGTCCCATTGAGGCTTTCTTGCAAGTTTTGCAGTCCATCTGCCTTTCAGACAGATTAGGCTCTGGCACAACCCATTTCTGAAATCCAGGACAAACTGAGAGCCTCAAAAATCACTTGCATGCATGTTGAGTTCCAGAAACGAAGGAAGAGGACTGCAGGGCCCTCAGTTATCCTGACATTGTTTCCTCTCTGAGAAAAAAATAGTCATTAATATATCTGGATAAACTTGCTTTGCTTCATTTTCAGCCTAAATGAAAATTTTGCTGTCATAAGTTCAGCTTCAACATTCAATAGCAAAAATAAGAAAAGAACTGAACAATACATTAATAGATTCCAGAAATGTTCTATAATGTCAATAAAGCAGTCACTGAGCCATTTCCAAAAATGTGAAGTATTTGCAAGACACGATTAAGTGAAATAGATTATTCTTCTTATAGTTCATAAAGTAAGCCTTACAAAATGTAGAAAAGATTTCAATGATTATCTTATCAGAATATAATAGTTGCAGTAATAATTGGATTGTATTTCAGTGAAATTGTAGCAATTTATTAGAAAGATTTTTTTTCACTTATATACTAAATAACTTGATTTGTAATATATCATTTCCACCAAAAGCAAATTTCAGCCTAAGATAAAAAACTGTTTTGCTAACTGGCTTCCTTGTCTTTCATGGAAACTTTCCACAAATACTCATGGTTCTGCAAATCCAAAGTGAAAGTCATCTTCTCAGGAAATATAAGGGAAGAGTCTAGTAAGAAGGATAAAATTAATAGTAATTCAGAAATGCTTTTGAGACCTGATGCTTGTGAAAGTGTTTTTTCTACATCAGGAATTAAGGTGTCTAAAGTCACCTCCAGGACAGGCAAAGGCCAATTGATGGAAACCTGAATCTTGGACAAAGTTTCCTTCAGCGCCACCTAGACATCACTTAACCATTAATTTCCCAATGTGGAGTTGAACCTCTGGCATTTTTGTTCTTCAGCTGGAAAACAGAGATACCTTCTGTATCATCCTTCCTCAGCAGCACATTTCTAGGCTGACTCCAAGAAAAAATTCTGACCTGGCTCTGAGGAATTGGGGTTGTGGGTGTGTTTGAGATGTTACTTTTCATTATAACATCAAGAACGGTATCTAACAAAGTGTCTGATAGCTAGAGGGATTCATTACTATGCAACTACTAAGAAAAGACTCTGAGAATATTATATTTCCATTTCTCACTACCTTGCTTCCGTTCTCACAGGGTACCAACAGATTTCAGATATAGGCTGTGTTTTTGTGCTTACAGAACAAGATTAGCTATTGCTAACTCTGGATATTGCTATTTATTCAGCTTGTCAAGATGGATTTTTTACTGCCTAGAAGGGAATGTCTGCTCTTTCCATTTTCCTGAGAAAAATGGGAGTAAGATATATATCTGGAAGCAGCTTATAGTCATGACATAAGAGGTCACAGACCTCTGACCGCGTCAGAGATTTCAAAGAGAAATTAAACACCTTAAACATTGTGCTGGACTTGGTCACAGTGTCCTGCTACGGTCATTTTACTCTGGTTCAGGTAACTGAATCCAGTTCTCCAGAATCTGATGGCAACAACTGTGATGACAGCTTCCTTTATTGCTATGTTTTGTCTTCACCGAACATGCGTGAAGGCTGAACATTTGACCAGAGTCAGCAATCCATGTCTAAGAGGACATTAGCTAAACAGTCCAAAACGAAGAATCTCTTGTTGCATTATTTTGTCCATGCATCTAATTTGATTTTCATTTCCACCCACCTCAGCTTGAGACCGCTTGCTAGGTAACTGACAGAAAAGTGCAGGTATCTTGTTCTAGATGTGATTTCTGGGGAATAAACTCCTAAATTAATAGTCAGGTCTCCAAAGAAGATCCTGGTAAAAGCAAAAAAGGTCATTCTGAAAAATACCACTGTTTACAATGTCCCTGGATACCATCATCGCTCTAGAATGGCTGCAGACCTCACAGTGCCTGGAGAATATAGGGAATCTAAAGTTGTATTGTGAAATATTTTTAATACGTTGTAAAGAAAGAAAGAAAAAAAACATTCTGCTGAAATTCCTGTACTTTCAAAGGCAAAATGTGAATGTTCCCCTGGAGAACAGTCTACTGGATGATTGCGGAAGTGGAGAAAATTAAATTCAGGTGAATATATAATAAAAGCAACTACTTGCATGTAGCTACACTGTTATAGTTCATGTGGGCATCACTAACCTCTTGCTGAAATCTTGCAGATGACAAAACTAATTTGTGGCAGTAGCATTAATGTTGAAACGTCACACTTGAGCACAATGTTTTTTTTATTCTCCAAACATTTATTTGCTTGCCCAGTTTTATGAAAAGACTTTTTCCACCTCTGCTCTCCCTGGTTATCACCAGCCACATTGTGAGTTTTTGTAAGTTACTCCAGCTCTTATTTGTTACTTCCTTGTTTTTAAGGGAAAAAGACCCTGCCATTAGAGAGCTGTTATGGATCACCTTTCGTTTCTGGGGCTGTTTCCACACTGAAACCTCCAGTGTCAGGACTGACTCCACAAGTGAACGCTGGCAGCCTGATGCCTGACAGCCTTCATAGCCACAGCCTGGTTAGGGCTCACCCTCCTTGTACAAGAGAGGAACCAGCAGACATGCAGAACAGGACCCATGACATCCAGCATGTGGAATCAGGAGATCCTTCATTCTGACATTACGAAGAGTCTTGGAGAAAAATGCTCCACCTCCTAGGTCTTGCAGAGAGAAGATTTTTCCACATGGATTCATGATCAGGAACTTTCTCTGGCAAGGCTGGAAATGGATCTCTGCCTTTGGTAGCAGAGTAAGTGGGGTTGAGATCAGCTTGAGCAATATGGATTTATGTGAGATAACCAAGCAAGAAAGCCAGTAGGTTTCCTGTTGCCATTAAATAAGTAGTTCTGTTGACAGGGTAGGCAAATCCTCCATGTGTCATGGAGACGTTTAATTAATGCTTCATCGTTATAATTCACAGACTCTAACACCTTGTTATCATTTTAATAATAATTACATTTTATATCACTCTGGATGTTTTCCTTTCTTTTTGTGCTCAGTGAGGAAATGGTTTCTTTGGGAGGAGAATTCTGAGCTGCTGTTAAAATATATCCTTGATTCTTCTCTTGACACACTGTGCAGGAAATAGAGACAATCTGACAATGGTATGAAGGGGAATAGATAGGGAACTAATCAATAACTTTTTTTTTGTTATTGTAGCAGATACGTCACTGGGAATGGAGAAACTTGAGTTGAAGATCCCACAGCATTTCATTCAAAACAAGATCTTGAACCCTCGGGTCCCCAGGTAGTACCTGAAAAATAGCTGGACAGGTGAGGTAGTAAATCCTCTTTCTTACTCATGTTTCAAAAGGAATGACATTTGTTCTGGTGCAGGAGGTACAACCCAGAGCTAATAAAGGCTTAATGCTGCTGCCCCTGCGTGCAGAAGGAATGGGCAGAGAGGAGGGTTGGGACAATCAGTTTCACATCAACTCCACATCAGGCAACGTGGGATCTGAACCTGGTTTTCCCATTGTGTATGTAATTATCTTATCCACTGCCATGTCTCATTGAGTTTTACCCTTTGACTTCATCAGAGCAGCTTTAAAACTCAGTAATTCAATACATATTCTGAAAAAAAATTATTTGCATTTTCCTGAAAATATTATTTTTTTATATAAGTCTGAAAAGAATAAAATCTTCATCCTCTAAGCACCTCAGAATCCACGGTCTATGTATCCAAAACGTGCAGAGATGTAAATGTATGCTTAACTCCACTCATAGATAAGCAACCTCCACACAGAGCAGAGAAGGGATTTGCCCAAGGCCGTACAAATGCCTTGTGGAGGAGCAGGGACTTGAACCAGCTTTGCTACATTCCTTCTCTGGTTCAGTAAGAGACCAAGACGGTTTCAGTCAGTGGCAATTGCACTGTTCTTCCTCTGACTCTGGTCTCACATTTTGCAGTAAAACAGTACAATACTATCTGCAAGATTGTTCAGCTTCGCTGGTGTTCGCATATGCCTGCTTTCCTGCATGACGGTATTTCCATCAAAAATTTTGACTGAACAGTTAAAAAACAAAGGATTTTGCCATTTGTGTCCATTTGTCTCCGTATTTTGTCTTTGCATTGCGTTGCTTTGTATCAGATTGGCACTTCTGACAATAGCACATGTTCTGTACAAGTGACCTTTCTGCAGAAATGCATTTAGGTGCATACCTAAATCCCTATTTCCTTCTAGCATTTCCTGTTTAGGAATATGCAGGACCTGCTCTGTCCTTTTCTAGTCTATAGGAATTAAAACTTAGTTTTTGCAATCTCCAAAATATCTCTGCTGGGAAAATCCAGAAGCCCCTTATATTTTGCAAAATTTCAATGTAAGCAATGCTCTGAATTGCAGAGATTATGCTTGTTTAAAAAATGCTACCAACTTCTACAATAAAACCCAGATTTTCCCAAACATAATCAAAAGAACAAACGAAAAACAGTCCGGTGATTAGTTATTTCTATATCTTCACTGAACTGATTGATTCTAAAAGCATGAATGTGAGAGGGGAACAAGTTTCGAGGGGATTCTAGGGCCCATTCCCATTTGTATATGTGCAGAACAAATAACTGTGAAAATGATTCTGATTTATCTTCGTATCACTGTGGTAATTTCAGTCTGAGGTTAACACCTGAATGTCAGGAGAGATTGTGGCCATATATATGAGGTAGAAGGCAGAACTGCACTAATACTGTCCTCCTCTTTATTAATTATCTGATAAAAGATTAGTGGTGAAAAAATATGTAACATGCTGTCCTGATGTTCTATGCCCTTTTGTGCTTGTGCACTTTCACTAAGGCTTCTTGGTTGCAAATATTTTTAGAACTTTTCCTGGTATTTTCCTAGTTAGATCACATGTATATCATAACTCACAAGCTTCTCACTGTTCTCAGCTCTCCTAGATGGCAGAGTTTTTAAGGACACTGGTTTACAAAACACAACTGGCATCTTTATCCCTTGTAAGAAATAATACACAAGCAAGAGATTTTATTTGTGGTCATGAAGGAACAGCAGAATTCATTGCCTGTTGCATGAAAACTGCAGCATTCCTTCCATGATATATAATGGTATACTGTGCTCGTCATATGAGCAGGATGCTTCATACCAACACATATATCTTTATGTGAAATACAAAATTTTTAGTCAGTTTGACATTCACGCAAATTACCAAATACATTTCCAGAACAGGCAGTACATGGCCAGTGCCAGTGTGAGGTCTGCTGTTCCTCTGCCTCAGTGAGCCTGGCCCAGGAGTTAGTGTGTGATGGATGCTATCACCTTGTTGATGCAACCAGCATGTGGGGTCTCATCAGTGTCTCTAACCACAGGCAACTTCACATCTGTGCCTCCCAGAAATTATGTGCCAGAGTGTTGAGCTCCTTTGGAAACAACATTGTGGCTTCCCAGGGAGAAGCATCCATGGGGGGTTAAGGAAGGTTTCTGGGCAGCAGTTGAGCTAATTTTTGCTCTGCTTTCCACTGGAGTAAACCCAAAACTGTGTCCCAGAAGCACAGAAACATGCCGAGAGCCTTCTGCGCCTGCACACAGCAGCACCTTGCTTGTGGACATGGGCACACACTGGCTGGGAAGGACTTGGGCCAGAGTTTGCAGAATTTGTCCTCATTCCCCCTCTAGAAGAACTGTCCTTGTAATTCCAGAGACTTAGCTCAGTAGCTCAGCACAGCTTGGCTGATGACGAGAGGATGCAGAGCAACTTTGGAAACACAAACTGGCACAGGGAGAGAGCCTTTTTGGCTTCGAAAGGACAGCACACACGTTCAGAGCCAGAATGTGTAAAGACTTTTGTTCACAAACAGAAATCCCTTGTGCTGACAGACTCTGAGGAAGGCTGATCTCGCATTAATGCAATATGAACGTTGCCTTGTATTGGCCTTAGCTGAGCAAAAAGTTTGCAGAAAACAATTGACTAAGAAAATTTAGTGTTAGGTAGGATGTTTCTCCAAGATTAAAGAAATAAAATAAAATAAAATAAAATAAAATAAAATAAAATAAAATAAAATAAAATAAAATAAAATAGACAGGGTTTTTTAGTTTTATTCTCTCATTAAAATCACACCAAGCAAATGTCTCAAAGCAGCGCAGTTCAGCCCAAAAGTGGCTCAGGCTCTGTTTTTTGCAGATGTTTGTTATTCAAAGTGTGAGACTTTGTCTGTATAAGACCCATACCCATGGCTGTTGCCTATTTCTATCACTGACCCTTGCAGCAGCTCTGTACTTTGAGGAGTTCCTTTCCCCATCTTCCTTATGGCAAACCAAGGTTAACAGGGTCAAATCCTCAGCAAAGCACCATGATGTCAGAGCCATGTCCTTTTCATGCTGAAGCCAGATAGAGTTGAAGTTTCTGTTTCTGATCAAAACTCCTGTATTCCACAAACTACTTTTTTTTTT
>VXAV01010391.1:388204-411283 GCA_013399715.1 Alectura lathami
TGTTTCTAATAAAAACCCCCGTATTCCACAAACTTTTTTTTTTTTTTTTTAATTTCTTTTCAAACCAATTTCAGACCATTTTCAAAAAAAAAAAAATGTCTCAAATGTCACTTTTCTCAGTGAACTTTCACATGTTCCAACTTCTCCAGAGGAAGTATTCTCTGAAAATGTCACAAACATAGACATAGCAAAATGCCCAGATTATTTCTGACTATTTCCCCTCACTTCAGGCAGATGTGGGGATCAGTTCTTCACCACTGATGTTAATTTCACTTCAAAGTTTTAGTTCCTATGCCCCGTCTTTGTTAACTATCTAGAATGGAGCTAATTATTACTGGAAAGGTTCATTTACTAACCCTCAGAACTGAAGAAGTGTGAGCCAATCCTAAAAGATTAGTGGGTTAAAAATTGTGAGGTTTGAAAGAAAACAGTAATTACTCTTTGGATTTATTTTTGGTCTATTTTCTTCTTTGCTGACAGCTGAGCCCCACACCCTTGAACTTCAAGGTGTCTGCGGTTATATGAAACTTCTTGTCTAAAAGATGAGTGCCTCATTGTCTTGCATGGTTCATGTACTCGGAAAGCATCAGCAATTGCAGTAGTCCCAGTGCAATGAGGGGACCTGGGGGTCCTGCTCATGTCCTTGAAAAGAGAAGAAATTAAGCAGCACTCAGATGAGGGACCTGATGACGAAGAATGTGGTTGGTGAAAATTAGAATCACTGGATGCTCTGGTCTCCAGATTCAGCCTCTTACAAGGGTACCCCCAGGAGATGCAAGAGCTGAAGAAGGGCTGAACTTTGCTTTATCAGACAAGAGAAAAGCCATAGAGGTGAGCTTGCAAGATATGAGTTTTTTTGAGACTAGCTTGGGACTAACATTCCTATGTGGTGTCCAATGAACGGGTCAAGTTCCATGTACCCTACCACCTGCTGGCTGGGACAGTGGATTTAGGGTCTTTGCTTTTGTAAGACTTGAACGCCAGTCACCAGGCTGTGGACCTTCACACCTGGCAGTCTCACCAGGCTGTGACATTGCCCCGAGGCAAGGGGATGGTGGCATTTTTGTGGGAATTTCATGAGCAATGGCAACTCTAGGAGATCTGAGCATCAGTCCAGGTTGGCAACCTCTAGGCATCTAAAAATGAACTTTGTTGGCCCTTTTCTGTTCCACAGCAATGTGAAGTGGTATCCTGCCCTCCATATTCAGGAGATGCCCCCAAATGCTTCTTTTTCTACACATTTCAGACTGTTTCTTCTTCTCTTCATCATTTCATAACTCACTCACTATGTCAACTCACATGCGGGACTCTACACAAAATCATCCAAGCATGAATAGGAAGGACCCTTCCACTGAATATGCGGTTAGGACTCACAGACACGAGTATTTTCCAGCAGCACTGAAAGGATTAATTGAAATCTTGAGCCAGAGCAGTGATTATTTTACCAAACAGTGAAATGCTATTCAGCCCTCACTTCTTACCTGCTACTGATGCAATCAAGGCCAAATGGAGCCAGGATATAAAATTACAGCTGCAGTTCACTAATACCGTGCATTTTAAAAGCAATTAAGAGAAAGATGTCCATGATTACTGTATAAGAAAGAGGGTTTTCATTAAACAAATGGGTGTAGTGCTTGCTTTAAAGCCCTGCCACTTTTCCCCAGCAAAACAAAACATACAGGACTGGTCTCACGTCTGAATTTCCAGAATGACTCTATTCACTTGAGTAGTTACTCTAGATTTACTCTGTCAGATCAGAATCAGGCCTGTGTAATGAAAGATGTTAGAGGTGCTTTTTCTTTGCTTTGCTTTACTTTCCTGTGAGTGTATTTTTACCTCTTCCTACCTGCAGTTCAAATACAAGGGAAACAATAAAGAGTTCCAAAGAAGAAATCAAACTCGGGTGAAAATCAGGAAGTGAAAATATTCCAATCTGCATGTTTATTCTTGCCATAGGAGTAAACAGGGCTTGGTTCAATGCACAGCTCTTTCACAACGTGTTGTGTGTTTGGTCCTCCTTATGCCAGTGAAGGTCCTCTAACTGCCATGAAATCACCACCACAGTGAGCAAACAGAAACAGGCTGATGCTCAGGTGCAGAGCAGACAGCAGCTATCTCTTTCCAGCTTTTAGAAGCTGGAACTACCAAATAATCTGCTTTCTCAGATTTATGCAAGGTGACCATCACCCTCATGTTGGCTGCAAAGGGCCGTGCACTTATGTCATTATGGATCTGCCTCATGGAATTCAAGGAACATCTTCCCTGCCTGAGTTTGCATGTTCAGCTTTACAAACCATCTCCATACTTTTTTTTTTTTTTTTTTTAATCCAATTGAAGCTTTCCAAAAAGCTTTGCTGAAGTTTTCTGTGTTTGATTTCTGACCAAAGGTGAGTTTGGACTTTTAAAAAAAGCCAGCAGAAAATTCCGTTGGCTGCTTGTGAACTGAAACTAAGTGCCAAAACAAAGAAATATTTCCCCCAATTTGAGAGGGCTTCTAGCCACATCTCATTAGAAAGGGCAACTCCATTCTATACGAGAGTTACACAAACACCTTATGAAGTTCTCACTCCACCACTAAACAGGTAAAACAGAGCTTCAGTTGGGCTTACAAAGCAATGGCAGCTTGGAAACCATAATAGGCAGCACATCGTTTCTTTACGTATCTAAAACAAACCCTACTGAAATCTGCAGGGATCCTTCTGTTGGTCTAATAACAGTTCAGCTGGACCTGAACATAATCAATAGCATGGCAACACAAAGGCCTGCTCTGGGCATTGTCTGTTTGTAACTAGCTGGATATCTCTTAGCTCAAGGAGACTGTGAGATCCCTCCATACCCTTCCACCTTCTTCCCCAAAAGATTCACTTTTCCTAAAAGCCCACTGAGTCTAGACCAAGTTGCCAAAGAAATGACTATCTCTTAACAGAAGAGAGAAAGAATAGCTTTTTCAGCCAAGACAGCTAGCCCCTGGACCAAACTCTGGGGTAAGAAGACTTTCACAGAGATTTTCAGAGAAGGAAGAGGGAGAATGTTCCATCACTGAACGTATCTTGAAAGTTAGGCCTTTTTTCACAATGGATAAAAGCGAAGCCACAAAGATCTCCAAGATCTATTATGGAAAGCTCTGTCAAATGCAGCCACATTAATGACTTTGTTTTGGAAAATGTGAGGCAGAACAACCTTTCCTGCTATTTAATTTCTCTTTCTTTCTCTCTTTCTCTCTTTCTCTCTTTCTCTCTTTCTCTCTTTCTCTCTTTCTCTCTTTCTCTCTTTCTCTCTTTCTCTCTTTCTCTCTTTCTCTCTTTCTCTCTTTCTCTCTTTCTCTCTTTCTTTCTTTCTTTTTCTTTCTTTCTTTCTTTCTTTCTTTCTTTTTATTCCTTTCTTCTTTCAGAAACTTTTTTTAGTACTTCCTTTCCATAGTAGTGCCACAGTAGTATTTGACTTACTGAGTACAGAGTAATGTTTTTCAGCCCTCAGAAAGAGCTCTCTGGGGTAGGACTGAAACATGTTAGGGAAGTTTGTTATGGCCTCTGTCTTGGCTGACACACTGGGATTGAACTTGGTGCCTCCAGAGCTAAAAGCCCAGGTTGTTGCAGGCTGAGGTTCAGAGCCAGGCTGCGTAGCTGGGAGCCATAACAACCTGAATCCTCTGTGGATTAGCACAGAGGGGGACTTGTGAGTGGTCCATGTGATATCTGTTCTGGAGGTAAACAGAGGATTTTAGTCTCCTGGGCTGTCAGACTGGCTCCTTTGACAAGCCCTAAACTCACTTAAAGCCATGTAATTTGAACGTGCTGTGGGGTCCAAGTCTACTTCACCCTTGATACTACGTCAATAAGCCCATTAAGATTTAGCCAAGTTTTGTGTGGTTTGTTCACAAACAGTCACTGCCATGTCTCATTCGCAGAGATAAGCACTCCTCTGCCAGAGCACAATAGGGGTTGCTTACATAGTGTGAGTCCATGACTTTAAAATCACTGTGGTGGGGAAAGTGCAGAAAACAATTTGTGCTCAAAAGATGCTACTGAATCTTTAGCAGCTTTGCCATCTTGTGTATACTTTCCCAGATAGAGACCTAGAATGCTAAGCTTGTGATTTGCCAGTACTTGAATCATAAACACTGCCTTGTAGGGTTTTTCTAAATCAGCCAAAACGTTTTACTAAAGGATGGGACTTTGCACACAATTCTTCAACTAGGAGAGAAATGTTTTCTCCTTTGTAAGGCTAGAAAATTTAAAAATAGTTTGGGCACCTCTAAGCGCCAGGATGTTGCAGAGCAACAAGTTGAACATCACATTGATTTGGCATTTGATTAGACTTTTTGTTTGTTTTTTTGTTTCAGTGAAGCCATAGCAGCATCAAAACTGTAGTGGTTAAAAATGCAGTCTTGGTCTTCAGACTGTTCTCAGAATTCTTCTCTGAATCAGCATCAGATACCATTTTCCAAGCAGATAAACTAGAGGTGGTCTTCCACAATGCAGATACTATGTCACAAAAATGATGATTTTGCACATCTGTTCCAAACTTCAAAAAGAAGTACAGGCATAACTCCTGCAACAAATTTATTTTTTCTGTTTGAACCGTACCAACTGCTTCAAGCACAACATCCACACTTATCTTAATGATTGCAGGATTCCACTGTGGTATCTTTGATAGGAACCCAAATTATTGCCACGAAGGAAAACTCACATACGAAGAGAGAAACCAGGAAGCTGAGTAGTTCACTGGTGCTAACTGAAGCTGCATGGGAATGCAATAGTTGCAAAGGAACAGCATTCAGTAACTCGTTACCTTGAAAACATCTTAAGAGAGAACATGGTTAAAAAAAAAAACATTTGCTGAGAAATTGCTCAAATAAGAACTCACTGTTTTCCACATTGTCCACGATGAGGTAGAGCAGGACACCAAGAGTACTGAAAGCAGCCATACCACAGAGCCCCAAGCCTCCAAGGCGGTACACGCACAGCCTCTTACATGCCTACAGCCCCTTGGTTGGAGCAAAGATCTGGCAGTTTGGATATGACTGTCATAAGAGCACAGGGAGCGAACGCAAAGTCTTCTTGCAACAGACTGCTCCTTGTCCAAAGAGGACTACCAGGTTATGTCAGGGCTAGCTGCTATCACTGGTAATATTTGCTTTTTTTGGTTTTGTGACTTATTTCATCTGTATGGCATGTGAAAAGTTTGCAGTAATGTGTTAGCCCTCTCTCTTTCTGCTCATATTATCCTTTGAAGGGTTGTGCTTGCAGTAAGCTACGTATAGAGTTGTTAGGAAATGGATGCAACCCCATCCTGAAGGCCAGAGGATGGTTCGCACTGACTGTAGCGAGGACAGATCCCTCTTTTTTTCTACAAGCAGAAAGCCTTTAAAAAGAACTGGGGTCCCTGAGTCCCTCCTGGAGTTGGCTTGAGTCCCTCTCCTCAACATCCTTTTCAAACCAAATCTCGCTTTTCTTGCCTGTCCTTAGAAGCTTCTGTCAAGAAGCGTCTTGAGCCTTTGCAGCTTTTCAGGTCCCTCATGACTGAATATTCCTTCAGATTTTCTGAGTGCTTCTGCACGCAGACTCCTTGGATCCTCCCTCATGACTTTCTACTCTCTGAACTCATGGTGGGATATTTTGGCAGAAGGCATATAGCACTGTGTCCATATGTCATCATGTCACCTCTGTCAGCCAGTTTTAGGGAGGTGTGGGCCACCACCTTGCAGCGCCTTCCTCTTGCAACAAGGAAAGGAGCCCTAAATCCAGCTGACCATCTTCAACAAGTCTCACACTTTTGCTTAAACCTCGTTGCCAGGAAGTCTATGCACCAGGGACAGAAGACAGCTCCTAATCAAAACTTCCTGTAGTCATGAGATTCACCTGATCAGATGCAGAAATTATCACTTTAGCTGATGACATCAGAACTGACCACTTCATCTTGGCTCAACAACCCTTTGCACTGTGATGAACATTGTCATTACAGCCAGAACGGAGACAACACCAATCTGCAAAGCAAGCAGCCATCTCAGCACCCAGGCTACTGGCTGCAGGTTTTAAGGAAAAGGTGTTGAAGTGTACCTCTGCTCCGCTTAACACTTTTGCCAGCCTACCTTAACCCCTTGGTGTTGTTTTAATGTTTTTTTATATGCTTGGTGCTCTTCCCATTGTCTAAGCTTCCTCCTCTTCAATGCAGGGCTCTCAGGTTTTCAGCCTTCCATGAGGAAAGGACTATTCGTCTTACACTGGGAGAGACTTCAGGGAAAGTGAATGAACAGAAGAGAGCACTTAGAGCCAAGACATTTAAAGGCTCCTTAGAGAAAACACAAAAGAGCTTTTCTTCTCACCAGTGTTTTCAGGAGACAAAAGAAAACACATTTGTTGAAGTGTTCCTTGGAGATATTTTGTTTTGAAGTGGTTAAAGAATTTTGAATGTGAGATAAGGGGTAGACACTGGCATGGAGTGAGGATAACAGCTTGTTCCTCTGAGGGTAGGGATTAAATGGCAGGGAGTGCTGGCACTTAGCCCAAACTCAGCTTCCCCAGCACCAACACTTGCTTAAAAAGGTAGAACTTGAAACATGTGCCTTGCACTCGCTTCCTATCATCACCCTCCCAGCTTTAACCATTGTTCATGCGCTCTGGCATTCACAAAGCCTGCATCTAGGTTTTGCTCAAGACAGCATTGATAAGCTAGATGATGAATGCAGAAAACTCCTCTTTGAGAGGGCTTGACTAGGGCTACATTTGAAATCATTGGCAAAGGAGTCTCTTGTTGTATTTTTCTCATCTTTGTCCAGCACGAGAGACAGTCCCATTTTGCAAAAGTCTAAGTGAAACTGAGATGCTCTACTTGCAGGTGACTCATTATTGGGTTGACAGTGCTCATTTCTGGATGATGTCAGCTTTTGTTTCGACATAACACAATGCAAGACCTCTTCCATGTGCAGTTCCCACTTTCCTTCCTTACTTGCTATTGCTCTTTTTTCTGCAGCAAAGTCTTGCTTGCAGGTTACACATCATTGCAGATTACAGTTACACATTATTTCAGCCAGAGTCTCCATGCAAATCACTCACAAAGTTCTCCCCTCTCAGTTTGCAAGCGTTGCTGACAGATACGAGATGTTTCACCTGTCTAACCCTAAGCACACATGGTCTGACAGCAGATGGGAGAGTGAGGATTTTCATGTACTCTGAGTCAGCACAAAGTCAAAAGACTGTATAAGAAGGCAATGGGACACCTAAGAATGAAACCAAGTCTTAGCCACATCTTAGCCACAAAGAAGTCAGTTTAGGAGCACAGATATTGTTCAGGTACATGAGCTACGTGTAGCCCATTGGCTTACTCACTCTGATCAGAAATGATGGACAGCCTTGTCTCCAGTTAGACAGAACTCAGGGATGCCATATATAATAACGAAAGAAAGAGAGAAAGACAGAGAGAGAGACAAAGAGAGAAAGAAAGAGAGAAAGAGAGAGAGAGAGAAAGAGAGAGAGAGAGAAAGAGAGAGAGAGAGAAAGAGAGAGAGAGAGAAAGAGAGAGAGAGAGAAAGAGAGAGAGAGAGAAAGAGAGAGAGAGAGAAAGAGAGAAAGAGGGAAAGAGAGAAAGAAAAGAAGAAAGAGAGAGAGAGAGAGAGAGAAAGAGAGAAAGAAAGAAAGAGAGAAAGAAAGAGAGAAAGAGAGAAAGAAAGGAAGAAAGAGAGAGAGAGAAAGAAAGAGGGAAAGAGGGAAAGAGGGAAAGAGAGAAAGAAAGAAAGAAAGAGAGAAAGAGAGAAAGAGAGAAAGAGAGAAAGAGAGAAAGAGAGAAAGAAAGAAAGAAAGAAAGAAAAAGAAAGAAAAGATCAGCTGCAGTGTTTGAACCTTGATCTTCCTATGCTTTGGAAGGAGGATGTGTTTTCAGTTGGATCAGTTTCATTTGTTTTAGTTTTTCTCAAGACAAAATATGGATTTTAGCCTATATGTTTTAAATAGTTATATCATAGCATTTGGCCTGTGTTGTCTCTGACATATTGTATACATGCAGCTTTATTTAAGTAACAGCTGGGATATGTATGCATATGTCATCTATCAAAGACTGGAGAGGGAAAAGCATGAGCTAGTGCTTTTTTGTATACTTGCTGTCATCACATTTGTGTAAAAAGAATTAAGGCTCAAAAAGTAAAAAAACTTTTTTTTCTCCATCTGACCATGGAAATCTTCTTCCTTTAACCTTATGCCCTGCATGGTTGAGCAACTGTATGGAAAAGTTTAAGTGGATAGCACAGAGATCAAAACAAATCCATCCATTATAAATTATTTGAGTCTCTTGCACTTCAAAAAAAATGGAGTCGGATTCTGTTTGTGCTCTTGTGAGTTGTTGTTGTTTTAACCTGTTAGTATTTGTTTCTTTAAGTTCTTATTTGGATGCTGATCTTGCCTCTCATCCAAAGCCTACAGAAATCATTAAGGCAGTGTCAGTAAACTTT
This sequence comes from Alectura lathami, assembly GCA_013399715.1. Taxonomy (NCBI): domain Eukaryota; kingdom Metazoa; phylum Chordata; class Aves; order Galliformes; family Megapodiidae; genus Alectura; species Alectura lathami. Next base: position 396,648 of record VXAV01010391.1, read on the forward strand.
ACGGAGCTGGGACCCTTCGTTTATCTCTCTCAAAGAGTTGGGTAGCTGCTCTTAGAACATAAAAATTGGTTGCTTGGGTCACTTTCATGAAAGGACAAACCTTACATTACTGAAGTCCCTAGAAAAAAGCTATTAATGCTTTGTATAAGGTGTCAGAATCCCATCTCCCCTGGTGAAATATCTATGACAGGAGTGACTGGGGAGGCTGGAGTACATCTTTTAGGGATGGATGAAATTCCTTTTGAAGAAAGATGGTGTCTGGCTTGAAAATACATCATTTTGATAAAATCACCTCTCAAAAGAAGGCCAAGATCCAAGTACTGGTTACAATTTTCATTACCCTCCTTCAGACAGCAGAGGTAACAGAACTTTGAAACACTGAATTTAGGTTCAGATATCCCTTTGTTCCTCATGCTTTAATGGAGAAATCAGTCAGCCATAAGAGGAAAAACAAGAAAATTGTATTTATCTTCTGTATATCACATCCATAAATCTACTCTTTGTCTTCCTGCATCCTCAGAATACAGAAGCTGACATTTTAGAAATGTCCAATACCTAAAGTTGATCTAATCCAGTGTCCTGACTCTGGCAGTAGCCAGTGGCAAATACTTGAGATAACTGCATTAAATCATGACTGCAGGCAGATTTGAAATAAACATCTCTCTCCTAATACCCTTACTGCACAGCAAGAGTTAAGGAATGACTTCAGCTCTGAACCAGGACAGGCAGTGTTTCAAACATACATACTTTTATGATGTGTAATTTACACCTTGGTATCCTTGTTATTCCTAGGAATGTGCATTTTGGAATTGGGCTAAACAGCTCCTGCAGCAGTGAGTGCCTCAATTATTCATGAGTGGTACCAGGAGACGGCATTTCCTTTTATAACTTTGCCAGTTCCTCAGAAAACCATGGTGCTTTTGTATTTTAAATTTGAAGTAACATTTTAGGATGACCCACAGCAGCATATTTCTATCACATTTTCTCCTGTTTATCTCTTTTCTCACACAACAGCGTCTTACATGGGCACCTTCAGCTTGAGGAGCTCTGGACTGGGGAAGAAAATGCCCCATTAAAAAAAAAAATGGAAGTAACACCTTTCCCAGCAGCAAAGGCTCATATGCATCTCAGGCTGACTTTAAATGTCTGAGCAAACTGACCCAAGGATATGCCCCCAGAGGTCAATTGAGATGTCACAGACATGGCCCTGGAAGTGCCATGCTTTCTGTAAAGCTGGAGGGAGAGCTGAGGTTCCCAGCACCAAGTGCCTTGACTCAGGGCATCAAGGCACATTTTCATGAGCTTGCCTACAACCACCCTTCCCTGCAACTGTTCTGCATGTCCTCTTCTGTTTCTTGTCTTGACTTAATGGAAACATTATATCTAAACACACTCTGAGAGCAGGGACCTTTCAAAAGGTGGTTATGGCAGATTGTAAGGAATCCTTACAGATGTACTGAAAACCAGCTGCAGATTGCATTCAAGTTTGGTTTCAAAATGTTACAAAGCTCAGAAAGTAATACCAGCTGAGTTTTGAGTTCACAACCTTCTCGTGTCCTGAAATGCAGCAAGTGCCAGATCATGTCTTTCCCTTTCTGATCTGCTGAGTGGAAGAAGAGCTGTCATGTGCTGTTCTTCATTAACGCCAGCACCAGCCTGGTCCTCACACACAGATCTTCTCACTGAAATCCAAGGCATTGCATGAGATGTAGGTGGATTTCTAAGTCCCAGATTTCCCTAGATGCATTTTCATTACTCATAAATAACATTTTCCACAGATCTATCTGTAATGCACTCTGTGAAAATACTTGATATGGGTGCCACGTACGTCCACAGGCTTGCTCCTATCCCAAACTCCGTTCCACTGATCTGCTACAAATAACATAATTTTACTTGCATGCAAGGTTTTTCAGACAAAACATTAATCTGAACTCTGTGTACTCTTTCTGAAGAGCTTTCCTCCTCTTCAGCATGTTGCTTTTATTTTTTTTTGTAAGCAAAAGGATAAAACCCATGTGGCCTGACTTTGCAATCATCAGCAGTGTACCAGCTTTTCTCCTGTTGTGACAAGTTGCCTGTTCAGATGTGTGTGGTATTTTTCTGTCATCCTGCCTACAGCAACTGACAACAGAGACAGGTAACAGATCAATAGGATCGATAGTTCATACTTAATTTAATCAAAGGCTATCAATAATACTGTTTAAAAATGGAAGAAAAGAAAGGAAAATCTTACTTCCAGATGGCTGCGGTCAGCTGGCGTAGGTGAAATGAGAAAGAGTGCCAAGCAGCAGTAGGACCTGAGAAAAGAGAGAATGAGCTGTATGGGCAACCTAGGTCTGCCACATGTCCCACAGTCCAGGCTGCAAGGCACAGATCCTCACAGCGCCAGGAGAGCATCAGAGGAGCCCAAAACCTGGGATTCAGGAGGCTGATGCAGGCTGAGCTCAGCACTGTTGTCCTGTTGTAAATGATGCTGTGGTCAGGGATGTGACCTGCATTTCTGGCACTGCCTCTCTTTGTAGCTAATGTGAGATCTACAGTAGGGGAAAATATTTTGGGGAAGAAGCAGTCTGTTTTCTAGCTGAAATCACCACTTGCATGCCTTAGCTACACTGGAGAAAGTGAGAAACCGTGGGCTGAAACACTTTCAAAAAAGTATCATATAAAGCTATGTCTTTCTGGTTATACATCACCTTCTGCACCACGTAGAGACACCAGCATGCTGTGAGCAATTTCATACCTGTACCCACCCTCCAAAGCACGTTTCCTCATGGCTTTATATGTTTTAGCAAAATGTCTGGGCAAATAATGAGCGATGATTTCCTTCAATTGTTGCCGCCATCCTCCACCACCCTCAAAATTATTCATTCTAAAGGAAATTTAAAAAAGCTTTTGTTTGAGAATTCCCTCCCTCTAATTGAGTGCATTGTACGGAGATCAAAGCACTGTTTTTAGTGGGTCTTAGTAGGCAGGAGTTTTCTGAACAGACTCCAAGCTTTTGGTGCAGAGTGGGTCAAGATGACCTCTGCTTTCTTCTCCCTCTTACGTTCATACGTTAGTGACTGCTAAATCACATTAGTTGGCATGGACTAGACTTAATTTTTAGACCAATTATTCCTATAGCCATATAGTTTTCAGACAGAATGGGAGAGTAAAAAGTGTTCCTAAATTGCACATATTTGAATCATAGAGTTTTGCTCTAGAAGTGAGATCATACCTCTCAAGGGTTTTTGATTGACATATTTCACCTCTACCAGCTTTCCATTTAAGATACCAGAGTGGAGGGAAGTGGAGAGAAGGCTGAGACCACAAGAAGCTGCCACCTAAGAGGTCCAGATTTCACTTGTGGGTGCCCCAGTTTCCCAAGGCAGTACTCTCAGAGGTGGGCAGAAGCAAATGATAGTTTATTTTATGTTCCTGAAAACAGAACTCAAATGCCGATCTTCGACAAATATATTCACCGCAATGAGGAACACAGACAGACATTAGAAAAAAAGATCATGTAAATTTTATGCATTTTTATACAGGGAAATTTTGTACAATTTTATACAGGGAAAGCCTCCTCCCAATTGTCAGGATACTAGTCTTGGCTTGGCTGTTCCCTGAAATGCTAAATCACTAAAAAAAGGAAAGGAGATGTCTGAATTAGTACGGCTGGTTCCAAAACTTTGTGTAGCTAATGACCTTTGGAAGGAGCCGTTCATCAGCTGTTGGAAGTCCTGCATATGGACAGGCCAATATGTTATCAGAGGAAAACAGTGGTGGGATGGCTCCAGAGAGAAGAACTTAATGGGAAAGGGCAAAAAAAAAAAGAAGAACTGAGGAAGATAATGTGAGGGATTACTCATAAACAGATGCATTTCTTCACTACCAAAGTATCGACCCTGTTAATGAGAGTTTAGAGAGTCTCTTGCCAAATAACTAATATTACAGTGTGTGAAAAAGCTCAGGTTTTCTAAATGCATGCCTCTCAATCTCCAGCCAAAACCAGCTCAAGGCTTCCTCATTTAATACTTGGTAAAATGTTTCATTTTAAATGTACCATAATGTACTCAGTGTTTCTATTACATTCAAATGCATTTTGAATGGTTTAAATCCTGAAAATGCCATCACTTTTGAGGTTTGATCAAGCTACCCAGTACATCATATTGCCCTCCGCTGCTATACTGGGGAGTGTTTTGTGGAGAGACAACAGTCCAAAACAGTATTCATGTAACAGTAGTTCCCCAGTCTCTGACAGCTTTTTCCCTAATTTTCAAAGTCTGCAACAATCCATCTGGAATTTTACATCCACGATCTTCTGGAAGAGCAGGACTTTCTGGAAAGTTTGAAGTAGAAATGGACAAAGCGCCTTTGAGACCAGGAGGTTCAACAAATGAGGTGTTTTCACTCTTGGAAAAGTTGCCCAGTTTGTGTTTATTTTGGCTCATCATATCATATACAGCTAGAGCTACGAACAACCAGGGAGGATCAATGCTTTCACCAGCTCTTAGCAATATTTAGAGACAAGGACAGAAGGCCTGGCCCAACAGATGCAGTTAAAAATATGAGCCAACACGCTTCACTTCAAAGCTGAAGATCTTAACAAGGAAGATCTCTGGGTCCAAGAGCCAACTAAATTACATTTGCCTAATTGGACAAGGTTCCTTGTATGGTACTCTACAGTGGTTTAAAAAGGGGGAGGAAAGTCACACCCAAATTAAGTGCAACACAATTTTTCCACTGATTCACTTTGGCCTTCCTCCCTCACAGAGGCATCTCCCTAGGCTGTGGGAGCTGAAGTCCTGCCGGGCTGCTGCTCTTCTCCTGGTGCACCTCTCCTTCCCAGCAGTACAGTCAATGTTCTGCCTCCGCTGTAGATTCCCAGCTCACATTCACACTCACCTGGAGTTTCATCAACATTGTGTCTATCTTCTTCACCTCGTGACTCATGGGGATCATTACATTGACTATTTAGCAACTGTAAGTCAATTTCCCCCCTCCAACTCTTCATTTGTGACTATTCTAGCGTAGCATATTTGCAAAGATGTAACCTGGCAGAGGAAGTCCTTGGACCACAAATTGTTGAATTTGTGGTCAATTGTTTAATTTGATGCTTACTCATTCCTACACAATTTCTTAGGCATCTACTGCTAGCTGAGGCTCAGAAACACAATAGAAGTTAACAGGAGCTTTGTTCAATCACTCTTATGTTCTTGTACTCTTACAATGCATCATTTGAGCTATCCTGTAATAACTGTAGCTCTGCATGAGTGATAAGGTTGTATATTTTCAGGAAGAAGGATGTTTCTTCTTTTAGGGGGAGCACTGATCCATGTGTGTTTATAAGCTATCCTTTGTGTCTTATTCACAAAGGAAATGAATTTGGGACTGTCTGCTCAGCAAAAGGTGTGACTGCAATCACAATAGCTCAGTCTAATATGGCTCTTAACAACAGCACTGGCAAGAGGGTGACCCCAGCTTTAGCAGCAGCACCATGAGCAATGGTCTGAGAAAAAATCATATGGGGTCCTTGCAGCTACTGCAATTTACTCCAAAATCAAGTGTAAACACTCCAGCTTTCCCAACCATGATACACAGTGTGAGCCCAAGCTACAGACATCTCAATGGGCAAAACTCTTCCACACTTCTATACACAACTTTTTTTCTTCAGACTAAACTTCAATCAGTCTACAGATACTGGAATATAACATTCTTCTGAAACCACCTGGCTTCACTAGCACAGGACTGCAACACTTTGCTCTGAATTTTGAAAATTCCTCTGCCCTTCACTATGTCAAGATGTTTTTGAGGAGGCACAGGAGACTGAAGCAACCTTTCACCCATCCTTTCCCCACTCTGACAGTGGAGGGTTGGAAAAAAGTCTTCTGTGTTGCACTGCCCAAAATGTTAAAAGCTAGTACAAAGTAACACGTGGCAAACATATCTTCCAACCAAGAGATTACCAACATGTAATCATGCAAGATTTATATAATGATGAGAAAACAAATAATATTTTTTCATTTTCTACTGAAAAATATGTGTATAATGCTTATACACTAATGTGCACATAATATACTAATATACTGTACAATAGTATGTGTACATACTAATGATGTTTGCCCGACCTTGGCCAATCCACTTCAGTAAACACCATGTGAAGGGCCTCCTAGGAAGAGTTCAGGTCATTTAAGAGTTTGAAAACTGCCTAAGACGAATGATAAATAAACCAGCCTGCCTGCTAAGTTAGAATTCAAGTTGACAGAGGAGCACAGTTCCCAAATGTGACACATCACAGCCACAAGGTCACATGTGTTTGGTTGTACTCACATGAACAGCAGTGAATTAGCAAACCATTTACAAAGAGGAGAAAAATCATTTCATGTCCTAGATGGCAGCATAGATGGGAGAGGACAGATATAGTCAAGTCATTTGATCTGCAGCCTTCTAGGCAACTTACAGCATAAGCTGCCTGGATAAAGAAGCTATTTCTCTGCAGCGCAAAGGTACTCTGCCTCTGGAAAGTCTCAGTCACTTGGAAAAAGAAGTGACAAATGCTAGCTGTACTAGCATAGTCATTTTTCCATCATCCATATTGAAATTTCTTTTCTGTCTCCAATCTCTTTGACGTGAATGGTCTGAATTTGAAAAAAAAAAAAAAAAATGTGTGTACACTAAAGAATGCACTGAATCCAATAGCAAGAAAACTTGCCTAGTGTGCTCATTTGGGTGCTGTCACAACTTTGGTATTTTCAGGATTCACAATCTGCCAGCTCTGCAGTTGAAAAATTGTATACAAAACCCTCCAAAATCCTGAGATCACACTACAAAAAATCATGAGATGGTTGAAAAATTACCAACAGACTTTTACAAATTTGATTCTAATGATCAAATTATCACAGTTCATGTTTTTCATCTTCTTATTTGCAACAGCATCTTGTATTTTTGTCTTCATGAAAGGTGAATTCTTGTACAGTTGCCCATAGGAAAACAGTAATAAAAAATTCATAGAGGCTAGCAATTTTGCTTTAGTCAGATGTCTACCCAGATACGTGCAGACTAAAATGTTGTAGTCTCTCTATATGTCTTGCAATGTTCTGTTTTTGCTAAAGGTCTATTGACTTGGATAAAGAGATATGTATGGAAAAAAAAAAAAAAAAAAAAGATTTCAGTTAAAAAAAAAAAAAAAAAAAAAAAAAAAAAAAAAAGAAAAAAAAAGAAAAGACTTCTAGGCATTAATATTATAGAGAAATACTCTTATGTGTGAAGTTGAGAATTGGATGGTGATTCAGATCTCAAATGCATGACTTCTACAGCGAGATGTCAAAATTTCTGAGCAAGTCCATTGGAAATGAAGGTCATTGGGCTGGGACTTTAGCAATTCTCCCAAACATCCAGCTGACCTGGGGAAGACCTGCGGTCAGGTGCACAGGAAGCATGCCTGCTTATACATGGACTCCAGTTACAGAAAGATGTGTATAAACACAGGTCTGTCTGTTCTTATTAAGAAACCCTGGGTATTAACAGCAGCAAGTACTGGGAACATTGAGAATTGTTTTGTTTCTATAATTCTGTGCAAGGTTTTTTACTGTGAAGCTGTCCCATGCCTCTGAACAAGCCCAAAGGTGTGCTGAGTGAACCACATTAACTGCTTAGTCCATGTACCCTGGTGGGCAATGATGTTCCTTGTTTGCAGACCTTCAAGGCAGCATGACCTGGGTTCATCTCAGGAAGCTATGAAGTCTGAATCCTAAAGCTGCCTTTTAAATTGCAGCACAAGAAGCAATTTTTCAGCAGGACTGGGACTATAGTGAACTCCCATTCCTACCACGGGTGCTTTCAGAGCATCCAGGGGCATCCAAACAAAATCACCTCTCACACACAAACCACAGCTGAGTCCTGAGCTCAGATCTTAAAGAGCTCACACTATAAAGACATCAATAATCCAAAGGCTAGTACAGCATCCTTGCACATGAAACCTGAGCTTCTGTGATGTGCATAAAACACCCACAATGGGTGTTTCGAGATCTCTGAAGTCTGTTCAATTTTACCATATGAGTCACCAACCAGATTTAAACCTGCAGCCTTTCACTTCCTCCACCATAAATGTCTCTTCCTTGAGTTATGTGTATGTTGCATCTGTCTCTAACCTTCCCAGCAGCACAGGATGACATGGGTATATACACAAGTACTAACTCGGAGAAAAGTCAAGCACCAGGCTCCTCAGGCAGCAAGTTCAGCCCGTGCTTTCCGAAAGCCGTGTGGATGAGTTTCCTATGCAAAGTCAGACCTCTGCTCAACTCTTAGCACTGCCCACAAGGGCCTCAAGCAAACTGATGTTAACTTAGATGTCTGCACAGGACACAGTCTTAAAGTCATGGCTTTTAACACAGCTATGAACAGCATGTCGATATTTACTCCAGGCTGCAGAAGTGCTGGGACTTGTACTGTCTTTGAGCCGGTGCTTTAGCACATTGCTCCAAGCTACAGCTTGGCTACAAAGCCTCTTTAAATGCAGGCTGAAGCTCCCTGCGTGGCCACGTGCCCGCCAGCAGCAAGGCCAAATCTTGCTGCTGAGGAGGAGTGCCGTCAGCAGTCCTGGGATGGAGCAGCCTGAATCCATTTTCCAAGATTTTTACTTGGGGGATGTTTTTGTTTATCCAGCTCAACCGTTTGCATTTGCTGCTTTGCTGTTTCATCTCACAAGAGCTTGCTAAGCAGTTCTCTGGGGCTGTGAGCATTGGCACAGCACAGCCTTCCACCAGACTGTTACTGGGACTTCTCTCCAGTTCTGCTGTGAGACACTCCAGCACTTGCTCCTCCCTTCTTTTCTTTCTCCCTTGTGTACAGAGACTTTTGTGAGACACAAAAGGATAAAAGTCCTCCTGTGAACTGCTGGGCAAGTGCTGACACTTCTTGCCGTGCAACTGATAGCTACATTTACAAAAATAAAACTCCATAATGAAGAGTTCAGGAGACTGTTAAAACTAGAGAAGAGCCATTTTTTCTTCTGGGGGAATCTTCTGGAAATTTCCCCCAAGGAATCTAGTTCACCCTGTTTTCCTTCTCTCAAGCCAGATCACTTTTACTTTGATCAAAGCACAACTTTCAGAAAAGCATTCAGTGTTGATTTGGAAATTTCTTGCTTCCCCTCTACAGTTTGTGCTACGGGTTAATCAGCCTTGCTGTTTGAATTATTCTGTTGCATGCTTTATTTCCCTTGTGAATTTGACTGCTCTTAACTTCCAGGCTGAGCTTCTTACTAGTTCTTGTTGCGCTGCTTTCTGCCTGAATCTGAAAAGTCCTTGTAGTGCCCGGTATCTCTGGAATGTATTTGGACACTTAATCAAGTTAACTCATCCTTCAGTCTTCCTTTCGTTGTCCTTATTTATCTGGGGATGAGAGGGAAATCAGGCATAGGGTGATGTCCCAGGGAAACCACAGGCACCTGGTGCCACATCCAAATCCTCTGGAAGGATTACCCCAGCACATTGCAAGTGTTCACTCATGGTTTTTTGCAAGCCAGGAGATCCTGGGGACCCCCCTGGTGAGAGTTCCTTTCCTCAGTAGCTCCTACAGTGACTCCTCCAGAGAGCATGTGGGCTGTCTTATGGAGAAACAGAATGGCATGATGGCCATCTCAGTGACAGAGGGAGGACTGTGATTCCATCCCAGAATCCAAAGCACTCATCCAGGAACAAAAGTTATTTGCTTCTCTTTCAATGGCTGATCGCCCTCCATCATTTGCACAGTTACATCTTGTCCCCAGGTCTGTTGCCTTCAGTATCCTGTCTTTTCTCCCTGCATCATAGACCACACACTCCTGTGAGAAAAACCATGGCCTCACTGCCTTTGCACAGCACCAGAGGCACATGGAGAAGTTGCATTCCCAGCACAAGGTATGCTACTTGTCAGTGGACACAGGCTTCAAGTCCTCTGGTGCCTACTTCACACATCTGCTTCCTGGCTTGTCCAGCAACACTCTGTGCAAGCTGAAGTAAGGCTCTGTGCCTCAGTTTCCCCAGCCAGCAAGAACACTTCAGCAAGGTTATTGTGGGGGCACACGCTCTCTTGTTGGGAGTGGGACCAGAGTTTTGGTGAAGAGCTGTTCCTGTATCTATGCAGCATTGCTCAGATAAGAAATTGATTTTGTTGCCAGCAATTCCTCTTCTAAACTTCTTGCCCATGATCTGACAGCTTCCTTGAATTTCACAGGGAAAGTAATAGACCTTCTCTGTGGCAAAAAAGGCACTTTCAGCAGCAAATGCAGAAAGCTTCCATTTTTCAGCCTATTGGCAATGGAACTTCACACCCCTCACTCTGAAATGGACCAGCGATTCCTTCCCTCAATTTTTCCTGCCTCAAAATCCAGGTTGGTTTGTTGAAATAAGAAGTAAACATAATGACTTTAATGGGATGAGCTTGCGGGGCTGTTGGCTGACTGAGGCCACCCAGCTAGAGTTCAGTGTGAGACAGCCTGCACCTTATAAGGCCAAGAGATGAAGGCATTTAAAACAAAAAAATAAAGGATCTGAACATGTTATTTAAATCATGGTGCAGGCAATTTTTTTTACTCTTATTTTTCCCTTCTGGTACATGACAAAACCTGAAATATGCAAGTGAATGTAACATTTAACATTTGTTAAACCCAGACTGAAGGCCAGCTAGATAGCACTGAAAACAAACTGTGAATATTTTAAATGGAGTGAGACATACATGACGGAGTAAATACAGGGCACATACCATATAAGAAAAATTGGACAAAGTTCAAATGCTATTCGTCTTGGAGAAAGGTTTTTGAGCAGAGCAGTGCAGCTTGGAAGCACTTATATGTGCATTATGGTCCATTGTAGTCTGCCAGCTTTTGAGGGCATTGGGAAGTGTACTATTAAAATGAGAAAGAAATAAAAAAAAAAAAGTGAGAGGAGGAGAGCATCCAGTCATGGTAAGGTAATCATCACTCCAAAGGCTGGGAAAAGAGAATAGGGTTTGTATTAGGAAATAGATGGAAGTAGTCCAACACGTCAAGAGTTCAATGCTACTTCTAGGTCTTAAGTGCTGATAAAATAAGCTCCTAAACTGCTGAAGGCACATGTCCAGCCCCAAATGCTTCCAATTTCCTTAGCAGCTATTATTTTTGATATGGCATTTTTAGCTTTACTTACCCAAGCCCAGAGATAATCCCAAATCGTTCTTGTTTTGTCTATCCTTGGGTGATTTTTTGGTTGACCCCCCCTTCGGAAACTGAAATTATTGAACTGCTATTCCTGCTGTACATAATGCCACTTTTCCAATATGTAAAACCTCTTTCACTCTGCCGTGAATTCAGTAGGAATCCCTGCTATGATAATGACAACATAGCACAAACAAGATGGAAAAAAATCAATTTAATTTACCCATAAATCAGGAGTTTGCTCTGTGCATGCAACAGGCCAAACTGTATGACTGGAGAGAAGCTGCTCACAAGATAAAAATGTCCCTGTACACAGCAGAGAAAGATATGAGAGCAAGACTATCCTTTTGGAAATGTTAGGACCAGACTTTGGAACTGTCAAATAGAAGTGGTAGCTCAGCACTCCATTGTCATGCTCTCATGGAGTAGAACAAGCCATCTTGGGAAGTTTTCAGGAAATTTTGTTCTTGCAAGAGCTGGAGACATACAGATCACCAAGAGGCTTGACACAGCTCTACCACAAACCCCTGCTAAAGTCATCCTTGCAGTCCCTTCCCCAAACCTTCTTTGTCAGTCTTCTCCCTCTGCCAAAAACTGACAACTCCTGGCAGCCTGACTCAGCGTGGCTGTTGGTTTTAATCATGTTGCTTAATTTCTGTTTTCACTTCATGTTCATGTGTCTGTTGCCCATGAACTCTGCATTTTAGCAGCACCATATCACAACAGCTGTTTAGATGCACTTTGGTGTATGAGCAGGGAACACTCATTTGTCATCCTCCACAAAATCAGACATCTCTTGCTTGTTTGGCCATCTCTACAGGACCTGTTTGCAAGGGTGGAAGGCAACAATATTTTTCCAAAGAATTTTCTCTCAGTCAAATGACAGGGGCCTTTGTGCTCCCTCATGGGAGTCCCTCTCACCCCACACTGCCCTTGGAATAAAAAAGCAGAGAAGCAAACTGTTTAAATATGCATATACAGCTCTCCTGCACAATAGATTAACTGCCATCAGCTTTCTATTTAGTGTGAGGAAAAACAGTAGAGATTTTTAATTGATAATTCAGAAAGACACCCCATTGAATGGTGTTAATAATTACATCTGCCTATTCTGAGCTCTTCATCTACGCAGGGGTAATAGAGCCTTGTCCCTCAGGGACTGGAGCCCAGCTGAGAAGGCGGGACACCAAGCAAAGGAGTTGTAATTTGTATTTTGTCAACAAAAGCTGCTTAATCCTCCAGAAAGGCATCCTTCAGAGAGGCAAGCCTTTGTCCCAAGGTTTTTAGAGTGGACAGGGGGATGGGGAGGGAGGGCGGGAGGGAGAAAAGGGAATTACGGGCCACATGTAATTTATGGCTGAAAAGGTTCATTTATAGCTATCCCATCGTTGTATGCTTAGCCTGAGATCCTACTAGCTTCTCATTCTCTCATCAAGTTTGCCTTTTGTGGCTATACGAATGGTAACGATTTGAGGAGAGGTTGGTCATGGTTGTTAAAAGTCATCTAGCATGATCAGAACTGAAGTCTCAAATTGATATTCATGTTTAAATACATTTCGCCAGCATGAAATTTGGGATCCCTGCAACAATTATCAAGGAGCAGGCAGCCATTATTCAGTGTACGTGCATATATGTATTTATTAGCCATGTTTCAGTTTGCTTCCAGTAAATTTCAGGTGGCGCAAAGGTTCTTGAACATCTATTAGAAATGATTAAGTGTACATGAGGAAAAAACAAGTAAGAAATAGATCAAAACTGGAGTCTCAGAGCTGAAGTCCTAAGTTCTGGTGATCTGAACACAACATTTGTTTTTGCTTTTGGGTCAGATCCAAACCAGAAGACATCTATCTCTCAGTGTACATGTGTATCTTCTGTCCACTGATGGGTGCTTAGTCAAGCTGGAGTTAGTAACATTTTTCTTTGCAATCAAATCAGCTCACACTGACTCTGAGCACAAGCCAGAGAAATGCCTACAGGATAAAGGCTAAAAGAGGAAGATTTGCGCTTTTTTTTTTTTTTTTTTTTTCCCAGTATGGAAAAGCAAAGAGGTTGGGGGAAAAGGAAGCCTATATATGTATGGGGCAGTAGATAATATACAAGACTTGAATGCAAAGCACAGCCTGGCCAGCAAAGGGTTTACTGTCTTCCATTTGTCAGGAGGAAAGCGACCTCCTCCAGGAGTTAAGAACAAGGTGTGCAGAGGTTCTTTCCTTCCATCCTGCCCTTCTTCTCTCCATCTTTCTAAATGAAATAGTATACCCCATCAGATTATTTCTTTTTCCTGCTTCAGAAGAAAATTGTCCTAGAAACTCTGGTTAATATGAAATCAGCAGCCTAAGTTCAAGACTAGACGATTTAGTCTGAGGGCTTCCTTTCCCTACAAGCACTTCATTTTAAAGGAAGAACTAAAGCAGCAAGGGTGTTTCTGGGATAAAAAGGAAAAAAAAAAATGCTTTATAAACCACATCAATAAGTATTTCTGCACCTGCCTAATCATTAATTGACTCATATGACATGTTATCAGTGCACACATTCAACAGGAAACTCATGAGCTAGGGAGTTATTGTCCTCTCTGTACTACATACCATGGATTTTATTTTCACTCAAAGCCATTGTTTGGGAGATTAATAAGCAACTGTCACACCACTCTCATTGCGCCATCATCATTGAGCCCCCTACACTTAAAGCCTCAATGAGGTTTAGCCCAGCCTGTAAACCTATAACATCGATGTTCTGATAGCTACCCGGCCTATAAGAGTGTTAGAGTGCTGTTTCACGTGCCTTTTTTGAAAATAGAGTTTAAGGCCATTTCCACATCTCCAAACTCTGCCTAGGTTTCTCTCAAGTTTCAGTGCAGACCTTCATAAATGCAAACAGGGACAAATAATAGCAATATGTGCATATAAACAGTGCACAAATCATTTCTGGAGAGAATCCACTGAAGGCAAGTACTAAAGTAAAATCATTACCCAAGTAATGAATGTATCCCTTCTGCATTATCCCTGCTAATATGTGCAGTATCTCTTTGGAACAATTGGTTGTCATGCACCTGTGACTGTATTTTAGCACAGCAGTTTCCTTGTCCAAGCCTTTCTAACCACCTTTAACCTTGCATTTGAATCAGTCAGGCCAGGTTACTACCTAGTCATGAACCTTGCAACTGAGTAATCTCTCCATGTCATTGCCTGAGCTAGAAACTGAATCGTAGCATGGAAAAAGAGAGTGAGGTGCATCCCATGTTGGTAACCAGGGTGGATGCCAATGCTTTTGGGTGGCAGCAGCACATATGGTGTTGGACTACAGCAGATTATTGACTGATATTGATGTATGCTTGTGTTGATATGCTGCAGTCCCAGTACCAGGGGTTACACGACTACGTACAGGCGTCACTCTTTGTTTAGTCCCTTTGGTTGTTTGGTAACTATTTGCTTTACCTTTCTTTGCCTTTATTATTAGTGAAGGGGGACCAGTACATTCTTAATCATTA
>VXAV01010391.1:411374-431829 GCA_013399715.1 Alectura lathami
AGAGAGAGAGAGAGAGTTCAAAATGTACCTGAGAAACCAGAAAAACAGGATAGGAACAATACCTTGAGGAAACCGTCCTGTGTTACCCAAGTAGAGGTGCTGCTGAGATCAGGACCTAGACCTCCCACTGGTCTCATGTTGTGTATTTTCCTGGTTTATAGGCAAAACCAGAAGCAGACAGATTTCTCTCTTTTTTCTCTTATCATTCACAAGATGATGATCAAACATCAGATTGCTTACAAACCAATTAGCCAAAAGGCTTTCAATCATGCAGGAACAGGATCAGCTCGACCAAAACATTGTACTCTGTGCCTGCGTTTGTGAGTGGCTGACTCCAAATAACACTTCGTTTCTACCCACAAAACAAAAACAGCTAATGTTTCTGTTGAGCCAAGCCTGTTTAAGGATTTCATATGCAGCAGTCCAGCTTCAGCAGACAGGACTGTGCCAGACTGGTGAATTCACTTAAACATTTCAGTTTGTCTAAATCAAAAGGGAAAAGAAAATCCACTTTCAGCAAGGGAGCTAAATAGCTGTGCTAATTTACCCTATGTTCCTTAGGCAGTGTGCCGAAGGGAACTCTTCGCCCATGTTTGCAATTTGGTCATGGGGAAGGTAGGAGGAAAAAGGTGAAATTCAGTTCATCCTTTCATAACTTACCAAACACTGCTCACTGCTAGTAGTAGGAGAGGTCCCTTTCCAAGCTTACAGAATCTTGTCCTGTATAGCTTTTCTGGGGTTTGCTGCATTTCAGGGAAGAAAGCATGTAGTGTCATGAAGAAATCAGGCTTAGGGCTATTCCCAGTTCCCCTATCTGCTTCCTGTATTAACCAGGAAAACCATTTCACTCTTACTACACATTTCATTATCAGCTCTTATCTCACTGGATGAAATTTTCTCACTGGTTCTGTTCCCTGAGAAGAGATTTTCCCCAGAAGTAGCCTTTTCCCAACAAACTGACAGTGTTGTTGAAATTTTCCATCTTTTTTTCCTCCCATTACTCATTACAATATACTTGTGCTGAAGGATGAAGGTGGGACCAATAGGCACCTCCCTGGGCCCTGCGTTCAGTCTCCACGTCTCAGGACATGCCACCCCTGTCCAAAACTGCCCAAGCACCGCTCACTCTAAGCCCAGACTTTCCTCCTTTGGCTCCTGCTGGAAGCCAGTTTCAGAGACATGCTGCTCAGGTGGCTGGAAAACATCTTCTAATTTCCTGACTGTGTTTATTAGTGACCAGCTTATACCCATTTGTCCATGTGCCAACCTTGCCTTTTGCTTTAATATCTCTTTTTCCTCCTTTGTATTTACCTCCCTGATGTATTTATAGACGGCAATCACGCTGCCTTCATTTTGCCGGGGTTAACAAGCCAATCTCTTTTAGCCTCCTCTCATAAAACAGGCTTTCCAGGCCCTGATTATGCTACATCCTTGTTGCTTTCTCTGCACCTGTTCCTATTTGAATTAATCTCTTCCGATAAAGTCAAACAGTTTAAAATCACTGAAACATCCTCCTGACTGAAGTAGTTTTGAAAACTTGATTAGTTTTCAGCCAGAAACATTACAATAGGCCTTGATATTATATTATATTATAAAGCTATGAACAAAGGCTAGCAATTTTTTCTGGATTCAGGTATAAGCTAATTAGTACTTGAAGGACAAAAATACTAAAGAAAGTGGCTATTCTGCCTGCCCAGGAGACATGTGTCCATGATTGGCATGAAGCAGATGCTTGCTCTGCCCTCAGCGTTGCTCCGTTCACTGCTGGGGGAGAATCTATTTATTTAACTCTACCAGTTAACCTTTATTTTTTAAGGTTTGCTGTATCATCCATCAAAGCAGGAGGATTGCTTTTCACAGGTGCAAATGAGTCATCACATGTTTTCCAGATTGGAAAACATTCAGAAAATTAGGGGCTAGAATTAAAAACAAATAAAGGAGAGAGGGAAGAAACTACAGTCTCATGGGCTTACTGGGATGAGGCTGTCCCGCAAGAAGCAGGGATGGGTTTTCTTGCACTGCAGGTTTTGTGCTGGTTTCAGAGATCCTTGTCAGCAAATGTCAGCTGTTCTAAAGCTGAGCCTGACCCGCAATGAAACTGTTATCCCAGCCTTAAAGGCGGGATTAGCTCCCCGAAGTGGAGCAGAGAGCCCCTCTGCACTTTTTAACACCTCATGAAGAGATCTGGCTGCCAACAAAAGGAAAATCCTAATGTGTAAAAAATGCATAATAATAAGGACTTTGGCTGAGTGGAATTCCACCACGGATCAGATGAAATTGCCTTGTGCAGCTTGCTGAGGGCTTCGTGCTATGCTAAGTGACCTTTGTACCATGTAAAATGGGCACTGCAGCAGGATGCGGGAGCACCAGGGGCTGGGCTGCTCTTTTCTTTTCCCCCCCTATGGAGTTCAAGCTTGTCAAGAATATAACAAAAACGAGAGGGGCAAAGAGAGGGGAAGAAACGTCCCGTTGAATTTTTCATGAATGATTTTTGTCAGAGGAGAAGGAACATCTGTGTTTATGAAGGGTCCGGTGGGGGGGTGACACAGTGAAAGCGGGGTGTGACTGACTGGTCCTGGGTGTCTAAGAGCATCTGCAATGTCCAATGTGAGTCATAAAGAGCAACCTGTGCTGCAGTGTTTAAGGTTGCAAGTGAGAACACCCTGCCTTCACCTGCCTGGGGCTATCTGCTTTGCACTTGTGAAGGGGCAGCCAGTCGCTGAAGGGCCTGGGGGTGAGGTTTTGGAGGTCTCAGGAAGGTGCTGGTGCTCAGAACTCTAAAAATCATGCCTTTGCTGCCATGAAGTCCCACAAAAATCCCATTCATTGATGTGTCCAGGAGGGACTACTGGGTTTTTATGACTAGGCAGTGTCATGTCCCTGTCCACATGGGACTTGGTGCCATTACCCAGAGCTGTTCCCAGATGACTGCAGGTCTTGAAGGCAGTTCTTCTCTTTCCTTTTTTTGTTGAGGTTTTCTCACCTTCCTCAGAGCACTGAGACTGGGAAGGGGAATCAGGGAAGGATGCGTGGGCTGGTCCTCCTAGAGGTGTTAAATGGGGATCGTCTGGGATCACCCACTCGGGGCTACACATGGCCCCAGATTTGGGACTGGGAACGAGTCTCCCCAAACTCAAACTGGTAGGAGCCATGGGGCTCTTCTCTTTATTCTGCAGTAGGGGCTGTGACCCTTTTCGTAAACTTGAGGAGGAATTTTACTTAATCAATTTCCTCCTATCACATGGCTGAGGATGCCTTTGTGTTCTCCTGCATCTTATAGGATGATTTTGGGTTTTTACTGTAAGTCTGAAGTTTGTAATAGAGAGCAGGGGAGACTTCTGTGCCCCACAGCATGTTGGCATAGCTATTGAAGATGTATGTTGTGGTTTAACCCAGCAAGCAGGAACACACCGCACACACAGAACTATTGGAATGGCTCTTTGGTAGTGGCTTTGGGACTGGACATGTGTTACAGAGGTGCCTGTGGTGCAGGAGTGGTGGAGGAGGAGGTCCTGGCTCCATCCTGTTTACTCCACCAAGGGCTGGGAATGATGTGCTAGGAGATGTACAACCACACTGCAAAAGCTTCTACTTGCCTACCCTATTGCTAACAAGTGAATAGTACAGGATGCTCCCTTAATAATTGAAAAAAATATATTGATGCCCCAAAAAGATCAGAAGAATCCAAAGATGTCTCAACAATTATGTTATGCATGTCTATGGAAGTGGGATATGGACATCTGTTGTCACTCCCCCAGGAGCTTTTTATTTGGTCAATAAGTATGCACTAAGTTTCAGCTTTCCCTAGGGTTCACCGCTCAAACCATGGTCAAATTTCAAAAATAGATGGTTTTTACTAGAGCTCATCAGGTCAGCAGCCACTGAAAGTTTGTCCAGAAGCTTCATAAAGGACTTGGGAAGAAGCAGGCCCATTGCAGGCATAGAGTACCCAAAAATCAGCCCTTGGGTTGCTGTCAGGACTTGTATTTGTGATGTTGCCTGCTGCTCCCAAATAATCCCATACTGCCCCACACTTATACACCCACATATCCTGAAGGGAGAACAAGCCTCAACAGGCAGCGATGAGCATCTGCTCTGTGGCATCAGCTATCCAAACTGCTTCAACCTCCCGACTCTTCCCCATGCCTCTGTGCAGCTCTTCAAGCAAAGATGTCCCCAAAGTAGAGATAA
Organism: Alectura lathami; assembly: GCA_013399715.1. Classification (NCBI taxonomy): domain Eukaryota; kingdom Metazoa; phylum Chordata; class Aves; order Galliformes; family Megapodiidae; genus Alectura; species Alectura lathami. The sequence continues at coordinate 415,566 of VXAV01010391.1, forward strand.
AAAACTCACAGCTCAACCGGTACTTTTGAAGTAAAAGTGGCACAAGGAAAAGGCAGTCATAGAGTAGAAACAGAGCTGGATTCCTGGCTGCTTTTTCTACCCACTCCACTGCCCTTGTGCATGACTAGAAGCTGTTTATTCACTCTGCCTCCAAATCTCTTTTCACCTATCTGTGGAATTCATGCAAACTTGCCAGGAATTTTTCACGAGTTAATTTGGTCTGGGATCCTAGGAAGAGCTGCTACTGAAATGTGAAGGGGATTTTTTGTAATATTATCATTTTTATTTTTTATTAAACCTTGTTCCTCCCCCTGCCTCTCTCTCCACCCACTGCCTGTGGCCAGAAGGTAACTCTGCTCCTTACAGAGCAAGCGATTCCACAAATCTCCCTTGAACTTTCCTTCTGAAGGGCTGGTATCAGATTCTGTCGGAGATCTGATCCATCTGGAGATAACAGGAATAATTTATCCTTTCCAGCAATTCATGCTCTTGCCCACACATCCTTAGTGCTGCAGCAGGGAGGAGTCTCCCTCTTGGAGAACAAGCAGGAAAATTTTTCCCAGTGCCTCTTTTTCTGGTGGCATTGGCAATATTTGACCCTGGTGACATCTGATGCCTAGCTGAGTTGGCCAACGTATATAAGGGAGACCATGCACTGTCCTCATAACTAGTCCTTCCATGCTGGCATCCCTCTTGGAGGGATTTTGCTGTTGATGCACAGTCAGATCTCTGGGCAAAGGCTAAAAGAAATGAAGATTCCCTCTGCCCCACCAATGCTGTTCATGGTTGCACACCCACCAGACTCAATGTGGTAGTACTAGGGTGGCTGAGCAAGGTCCCTCCACCTCTCTGATCCTAAATAGTGATCCTGGTGCTTGCCAGTGAAGACCTGAAGACCATTCCCCCTTTATGCACTTTTTTGCCAGCGCTTTGCAAGATTTGCCATACTCTAATGACGCTGCTCCACGGACATTGCACTTTCACCAGCACGCACTGTGCAGGGCAGTGCTGCACGGTGCCTCCCCCCATACCAAGCAGTCCCCGCACAGCAACCCCTTTCTTCTCCAGTTCAAAGTGCCCTGGCACTTCATCTGGAAAATCCTTTAAATCTACATTACCTCTGCCTTATTTAATCTTTTCGGGAGCGCTGACATCCAGTGCATGAAAAAGAGATTTTAGGCTGAAAAGAAAGCTGCCCCTGATCACTTCTTGGGGCTAAGTTACAAACTGAATTGGAAACTGGAAGGTGAAAAGAATATGTTACCTTTTAAGTGTCACATTTTACTCAGGAAAAAAAAAAAAAAAAAAAAAGCCTTTTAACTGAGCTGCTGCAGAAGGAGTAGAAATAGCATCAAGCCAAGATTTTGTGCTTTGAATGCTCCTAAACAGGTGCCTTTGGTTCTGGCTTTATTTTTGCAAAAAGAGGGCTACCAGGCACATACTCTGGTGCAGAATTTGAAAATCTCTCAAACTGTGGCTAGGTTAACATCTCTGTTATGAAGCACTGAAGTGCAAGAACCTATTGCTCACAGCACGTCATAGCACAAGCCAGCTTCATCCTCAGCATCAGCAGCACAGGAAGGGCTCTGGGCACACTGCAAATATCAGAAGGAAAAGCAGAGAAGAATTTTCAGGCATCACCAACTTAGCTGAACATCATAAATCTCTATTTATTACAGCTCAGGAGTGCAAGCCACAGCGCTGCTTGGGGCTCACCTGGTATTAACCTGAGGTGTTGCAGACTTTGTGTATCCCATTTGAAGGGTGTGCAGTGATTTGTTGCACAGACTGCCCTTCCACCCACAGCAAACAAAACACAGCACATTTTTTCATCTCTGTTCTCATCTCTGGTGCACTCAGCAACGCTTTCTTTCTACTTTGCCTTCTTTTTACTACTCTGCCAGTTGGTGTGAGGGCAGCAAGCCACAGCTTCTCTCTCCTGGAGCAGGTCTCCCATGCCAGGGACAAGAGGGAGCAAAGCAAAAGGAAGCCACAGAGACTGGATTTTCTTAGTTTTTGTGCAAATAGCACCCAAACACTGATTTTCCTTTGACATTTGTAGACACATTCCCAGAAAACCTTTCTAGTCAGGGTATCTCAGAGGGATGAGGCACTTCCTAACCTCTGTGCTGGTGGATGTAGGGTTTGTAGATGCCAGTGACAGGAGGTGAGCACAGGGGCACAAACAGGATGGGCTGATGCAGGGACTCACTGCACGTGTTGAAAGCAGATGGAGGGAGAAGAAAGGCTTGCTGAAAATAACACTCCAGGGCTGTTTCTTCCCTGTGCATCTCATAAATACCCTCATCTCCAACCCCTGTGCTACAGCTGCCCCTGTAGTTGCACTGGGATTGCTTGGCCAGGCTTGGGGTCACTGGCCCCTGGGGAACCTCCTTCGTGGTGGCCATCTGCTGGGCTCCTTACGTGGGCAACCCGGCCTTTATGTTTCTGAATTTAGGCTCTGGCAAACTCTGTGTCTGGCCTCTTTTCCTTTTTTTCCCCCAGGACATTCACCTTGCTTTTGACAGAACTTCACTGTAGTAGGAGTTTTGCCAAATTAAGAAAAAGAAGCCATGATTCTGCTACAGAAAAGATAATCATTGTTTGTGAGTGAACAGACTGTAGGACACTGATAAGAGCAGTGTAACAGAATAAAATCCTATTTATATATCAGACAGCCTGACAAATGCTGATTAAAATGTCTCCTTTCACAATCAAATGACAAATATAAAGACATTTTCTTATCTGTTAAGGAGCTTTCATAGCAGCCTAGTTCAGGAACCCTTTGATACTGCGCAGTATCCAGTAATGGGAGTGCTCTTTACAGAAACAGGCACAAGCCTTTGCTGCAGGAGAACTTGGCTCAGTCCTTCCCTCTGACAGTGTCTTGATTTAAGAGGTCCTATCACAGCTCAATTCGGTTGCTTATGCATGGGCATCCAGTGTTGTTGGACATGGCCTTCAGTGTCCTTCCAGCTTCTAGAAGGACAAAAATGGTCCAAACCCCCCTGTTTGATCTGTTGGTGCAGCTTTTAATGTCCCCATGCATCAGGTTGCAGTCTGCAGAGCTAGAAATATATTTTCTTCCCTGTTTTTAAACCAGCCTTCAAGTTACAGGGATGTGATCTACAGGAAGACTCTGCTCAGCAGGAACTACTTTGTTCTGTAACACACATACTGAAAGCAACTTACTGAGATCCCTTTCCTGGCACATCAATTAAAAGTTTGTTGGTTTTCCTCGAAAGGTTAGCACGCCCATGTGTGTGCCTCCTCTGCGTGCAGTGAGCCCACTGAGATACTAAATGCAAACAACCAGGAGCAAATTGCTTCGTATTTATGCAACAGAGCTAGTGGGCGTGCAGGGTGGAGGCAAAGGAAGCCCCATTTCAGGCTGCTGAAGATTTCCCCATGGGTATCAGGTGGAGCCTGCCTTGCATCAGCTCCAATGCTTCATTCCGTTCCAGCAGACCCAGGTAAAGTACCCGGCTCTGGCTTGTCAAGGAGGCACGGTTTGCGTTTGCAGCAGGGTGCTGCACCCCACCCTGCGTGTTGTGACATATGATGGATGCACGAGCAAAAGCTCAGGAGCAAATGTGCCCACTGCCAGGCAGCTGGAGGCAGGGCTGCAAGCAAGGGCTGGGTGTGAGAGGCTCCTCCATCAGAGCAGCCTCAGGACAAGCCCTGGTTCACGCAGCTCTGACTCACTGGTCTTCCCAGCTGCCTCCTAGAGTGGGAGTGGAGAGCAAGCCCACACCAGCCCTGAAATGATGTGCACAGCAGCTGTGTGGGGACATGAGCGTGGGGAGCTGGAGCCACATCGCTGATTGCTATCCTCTTGGTCCCACCTCTTGTACGAGGCCCTGCTCACACCTACCCCCAGACCTACAGCACACAGCGCTCAATGTGGTGCTGGATGGCAGCAGACCAAGAGCAAGAGACTGATGACACAAAAAGATGGTGACAAAGCAGGGAGCTCAGCATGCATTCTTTTGTGCAATTGGCCTCCCTGGAAGGACACTTTCCTTCTTCTCCCACTGAAGACCCATTTCTCTAGCACACCCAAATTTGCCGTTGCTCCTCACCACCATCACCTGGAGCACTCCAAATGTGCAGCTCATGCCTAGGGGTGCCCAAGGCAGGACGGTCTTGGCTCTGACACCAGGGAGACAGGTGAGCGCTGCTGGTACTGCAGCTCCTCCAGGGCAAGGACTCCCTGATTCATCTCCAGCCAAATCCTCCCTGATGTAAATTGTAGAAGCCCTCTTGGCAGGGAGCCCCATCCCCTTATATAAGCTGAAATATTGCCCCATGAGATTTAGTCATGACTGCCAGACTGCTGAGCTGTCTGTCTTCATCAAGAACCCCAGGGGAGGAGGGAGCAGTTGCATTTGGACCATTTTTGTCTTTGCAAGGTGAATGCTATTGGGCATTCTGGACAGAGGTTCCTCTGCCCTGCTGTGCTGAGACACTTGCTCAAATGTGAGGAATTTAATTTGACCCTATAAATGTCTTTCACAGGTAAATGTTTGATCTGGGAGGGGATTTTTTATATGCTTGCACATGCACACACATGCACAAAAAGATTTTTTTTCTAAGAAAAACTGCAAACAGCACATCGCTATGCATACAGGAAATTGGTTTTCAGCTGACTGTAACTCCATACCCCTTCTGCCCTTCCTCCTCCTTCCCATGCACCCCAACACCCCAGTCCTCACCAGAGTCAGTAGATGCACAGCCCCTGGCCAGAGAGGCAACAGGCCCAGAGAAGGATGGCAGGTCTTCCCTACCAGCTCTGATAAGGACAAGGGTCTGGCTGACAGACACAAAGAGGCTGGTGGGGATTGCTGAGGTTTGAAGTGTTCATTACACAAGCTTTCAGAAGAGAGCAAACTCATTGCCCTTCTGTTCGAGTTTTGGTCTGCCCCCAGGCAGCATTAACCCAGGGATGACAGCAAACAGCCTGGGATTACATGGGCTGAGGCATTGCTTCCTTCACCTACGCTTGACATGAGCCAGCAGCGTGCGCTTGCAGCCCGAAGGCCAACTGTATCCAGGGCTGCAACAAAGGAAGTGTGGCAGCAGGGCGAAGGAGGGGATTGTTCCCCTCTACTCTGCCCTCATGAGGCCCCACCTGCAGTGCTGCATCCAGGCCTGGAGGTCCCAGCACAAGACGTGGAACTGCTGAAGCAGGTCCAGAGGAAAGCCACGAAGATGACCAGAGGGCTGGAGCACCTCTCCTGTGGAGAAAGGTCGAGGGAGCTGGGCTTGTTCAGCCTGGAGAAGATAAGGCTCTGGGCTTCTGTCACTCCCAAATCCACTGCAGGCACTGGCAGGAGGGGAACTGGAGTAGAGGCTTACAGAGCAGCAGCACCATCCAACCTCAGGAACCGTGTCCACTGTCACTGACCTGCTGGCTTGGGGCTTTGCTCCCTTCTGCAGGGTCCTGGACCTCATCCACCTTGCCAGCAGCAGGCAGGTGGCTTCAGCAGCTCTTCAGCAGCTGCTGAGCGTGCACAGAGGTGAGCAGAGTGGGGCTGAGACTGGGGAGTTGGCTAATTTCAGGGCACCTACCCGGAGCTGGGGTCCCTCTCCCATCTTACGGTACAGCTGTTCAAAAAGATCAGTGCCAGAATTGATGCAAAATGCTTTTCAAGTTGCTGCTAGGCTCTGCCCTGCCATTTCTGCAGCACCGAAAAAACAGCTGGGATGTACTTTTCTCTGCCTGCAAGTGCAGCGAGGAAGCAAACTGCTGACTGTGCTCTCACAGCCTTCCTCAAGAACTCATGGTAGACCCCATTTTCACCAGGCTGCAGGTAAGATGCCTACCTGAGCACTCTTCAGAAAGCAAAGCAGGGATTTGAAGAATGAGATGCTGGCCTAAGTGAACCCTAATTTTACAGTAAAGCAGAACCCAGCCACTGCTGTGGTGTTTCTCAAGGGCTGTGGACCATTGTTAGAGAACAATGCAGCATTTTTATAAAAGAGGAGAGCACAGTTAATAAGTTCACTAACTGAGAAAAATGCAGCCTTTTAATATCTCTCTTTGTCACTCATGGTGTGAGAGCCAGCTGTTACTACTGGAGTGAAATTCCTTGCTGATTAGTCTTTTAAAGGGCTTCCCAGATAATTAAATAATGATTTCTCTCCCCATTCATTCCAAGTGACAGGAGAGCCTGGCAAACCCGCTAAGCATGGAAGGGCAGCATGTTTTCCCAAGCCTTATAGAAGCTTAGCTATTCTGTGGCTAATCCGGTGCTTAAACCCAGCGCAGATCCCCGTACCAGGCAGAGGGTTACCCGCCTTCGTGGTGCTCCAGGGGGGAATTGGGCTTTGCTGCCTGAAACTATGAAAGCTGGAGGCCAGGGCTCTGTTTTCATGTATGGAAATATTACAGGAAGGATGGCCTGAGCTGGGCAGGCAAATAAGTATTTTTTTTACCTGAGTCTGTGAAGAAGCCAAGCCTTGCCTGTGCTCAGCATGAGCTCAGCAGTGCTGAAGGTGAATTTGTCTCTCTTCATCCTTCCTAGATTATGCTCAGGGTCACTACTAGAATGACCCAGTAACCGAAATAAAGGCAATCCACAGTATTTCCGGGATAACCTGAGTTTCTGCACATCTGATGTCACCACTAGATTTCCAACATGACCCTGTAGTCGCTCTGCAAAAAAGCTGAAGCAGAACCCACAGATTCAGCAGTGTAACACTGGGGTATAGGTCATCATTGCAGGATTCAGAACATGCATGCCTGTTCTTGGATAACTGCATCCTCATTGTGCTTCCTCTCACTTCATTTTTAGAGGCTTCTTATCTCATATGTTACTAAATCAGCAGGAAATTTTCAGAGCTTAATATCTCTGGAAAAAATAAGGTCAGAAATTTGTTATTTTCACCACCAACAGAAAAAGACTTTTTCTTAACACATATTTTGCCAAAGAACAAGAGTGGTTTGTCACTTCAGCTCTGCTGAAACATTTTCCCAGTGAGCAGATGATTTCATTTAATTGAAAACCAATCAGAAATATCAGCTGAGACAGAAAAACATTGACCAACCATGTACATATGAGAAAATGAACTTGTGAGTTTTGCCCACTTGGAACTGCAAATCTGTTCCCATGGTTAATTGAGAATCTGTTTAGGGGCAAGATAGGGGTGGGATGGATAGAAGGGAGGAAATATTTAAGAAGCAATTGCTCCATCAGCAACATACTGTAATGAGAATCTAGCAAAAAAAAAAGCATGAATTTTATTTTTTTAACCAAAAGCCATCTGGCCATCTTGGCAAGGAGGAAAGATGCACTATTAGCAAAAGAGTCTGAAGAAGTTGTTCTAACAAAAATGCAACCCACAAGGCAAATTTAGGCACTTGGAAATGTCGTAGATATATCAGCACTGTCATAACCATTGGATTGAGAGGTAAACTGAGGCATGAGGTGGTTGGCAGATGTTACCACAGGACAAAATCAGTCAGTGGTAGAGGAACAAATGCTTCCTGTCACTTTGCTCTGATGGAGAAGTAAGCACCACCCATCTACAAGGCAACGTGGAGATGAGGGGAGCTCCCTGATGGTAGATTTTGGATGAACTCTCCCCAAACCTGCAGCCTTGGAAGCAAGGGGCATGTCAAACCTTGCTATGAAAGCTTGGCTGGGGGAGGATTCTCCTGTGGAAAACTTGCATTTAAATAGCATTGAGCACTTAGCCTGACAAAAGGCAGGAAATTCAAAGCAAGGGGCAACACTCTATCTTTAACTTACATTTTTATGCCTTTTATTCCTTTCTTCTCCACAGTGCAAATCAAGGACAGGGGGTCAAATTGATCCCTTTGGGAACTCCCCACATTCAGCAGGGCTCCAGCAGAACTGTTTGGTGGCCCCAGTCATCAACTGAAAAACTTTTTTTTTTCTAGGAATAGGAAGCTTCAACCTGATTTTCAGATCCACAGAGCAGAAGAGCTGCATAGACGCCCTTCTTTGGGGAACACAGGGCTGGCCAACAGCATGGGTCCCAGTCCCACACCCCTGGAGAAAAGGTTAAAGCCAGACAGAGGTGCTGGGAGACAGGATGCTTTGTAAACTGATAGTGCTCCCTTTGATCTGAGAGGAGTGAGGGAAGGCAGAGCCTTTTTCAGATAACCCATGGAAAGAGAGCAGCCCAGAGTATGAAGGCTGAGCTTCAGCAGAGGCTGGAAAAAAGAAGAACATCTTTTTAAAAGATAAATGCTTCAAAACCCCTAAGCTGAGCTCCCCAGGCAGGAGATATCTTCTCTACTATAATTTTTATTTCAATAAGACATGTATTTTTACATCATTTGAAACCATTTTGAAAGAAACAAAGAAAGAAAAAGAGAGAAAGAGAGAAAGAGAGAAAGAGAGAAAGAGAGAGAGAAAGAGAGAAAGAGAGAAAGAGAGAAAGAGAGAAAGAAAGAAAGAAAGAAAGAAAGAAAGAAAGAAAGAAAAACAAGGTGTATTCAGGGAATCACAAAGTACTCAGTCCCAAGCACTGGGAAGAAGTTCAAACTTAAGGTCAAAGTGCTAATTCCTTTTTATTAGCGGTGTGGTTAGGGGGGAAAAAAAAAAAAAAAAAAAAAAAAAGCACCTCTTAAGCATCACACTCAGCCCATCAGACGATGCCATGTCATGTGCCACCAGAAAGGTCCCTGACGACCTGTCTGTGCATTTCTAAGGATCCACAGAGCAGGGACACGATGGGGGACGCATCACCAGAGCAGTTTGACTCCCACTGGTGAGGAAAAATTGAAATAACTGTAGAATATAATGACCTGTTATCAGCCAGGACCCTGGAAAACACATCAGAAAATCCCTCCTTTGCTGTGAAACATCTCTGTGATGAGATCTGTCCAGCCTCAGCCACTGCAACAGCCTCCTGCGGCAGGTACACTGGGTAGCATCGTTGCTCTGAGCAAGTAGTGCCATCAGGTGATGCAGCAAGGTGTCATGCACGGGAAAGTGGATTTTACCAGCAGAGACCAGATCACTTGAGAGGGGTGGATTTAGCCGCGGCAGTTTTGCTGCAGTAAACATGGTACGCAACGATACTGTCCTACAACTCAGGCTCAACTCCTGCATGAAAGGACAACCATCAGTTAACCAAAGGGGTTTCACACGGCAGAAGAAACCCTGCAAAGGGATTGCAGTGCTTTTTCAAAGAGAGCCTCCAGGTGAATTATTACCCTAGGCTGCATCTTGGCCTTCACAGTCTTTATGATCCCCTTTTAACCACACCAAGAGGGGAGCAACAGGACCACAATGATGATCTTCATGTTTGCAGGCTGAGCTGCATGTCCACATAACTCCCCTTCTGTTCATCCACCAAGCACAGCCCTGGCATTGTGGCTGGTGCTAAAAGACTGAGTTCTGATGCCTTGAGCTGCTTCTCATAGCCAGCCTCCAGCAATCTCAGCTGGCAGCATATTGATAAAGCAACGAAACACCAGACTTGGGGGAAAGGTATTGTCTTCAGCCCGGGGATTTAGGGTGCGTTTGGGGTTGGTTTTGCCTTTTTTTAACTACTAGGGAAAAAATGATAATCAAATCTGTCTGCCACTCTTAATTAGCAGAGAGAAACAGCAGTGCAAGGAATAATTAGCAGAGGTAACTTTCTTTTAATACGAGAATGCAGTTGGCTAACCCTGGGCAATCCAAGAACATCAGATCATGCAGGGGCATTCAGAAGTCTGCCACAAAAGCAGGGGGACTTCTCCACACCCAAATGTTACTGCCCTGCTTATGTTGCACTATAAACCGGGGTGTCAAAAAGGCTAGAGATTTTACACTTAGTGTCAGCGTTTTATGGTCATTAGACTAATTACTTTGGTGTTTTTACCACCTTTATTCTACTAATTAGCCTAAAAGCCAAACAGGGACATCATTACTTTACACAAACAAGCCATTATTGGGCTATAAACACACCCTGGTCTGTGTTCCGGGGTGAGGAGGGAGCGCTCCTAATGCTCCCTCTGTGGTGCCTGCCACAATAGGAGGCATTACAGATGCACTTGACTTCAGTGCTGTTGACAAAGAAACCTCAAAGCTGCTGATACACGAGAGAAACTGGATGTTTGTTACCTCCCTACAAACAGATTAAGGAAAATGGCAGAGCTCCAGGTTCAGCCCATGCATCGCTCTTTCAGTGCCAGGGTAGCTTGGCTTCATTTTGGGTTGGGCTTCATCATGTATCTACTTTCCTAGAAAGAGACAGCTTGGCGAATGGAGACAGAATAATTTGTTTATGAGACACCCATGAGAAACTTTTTATTTCCAAGAAATTTGGTCTCCTTGCAGGCTACTGGGTGAAGCATCAGCTAGGAGTTTCCAGGACTTGTCATTGCCTAGAGCCCTGCGAAATAAATCTGCTTTGTCCAAAAGGGCAGCGCCATCCCAGGTTGTACTCCCTGGCAAGTCCTCCTAGCTTTTTGTCTCCTAGCTGGGCTGTTTCAGTAAATGCTTTCAAAAAACAGCAACTGCACTTCATTCCTCCTTGCTGTATCTGCTGGCTAGTGTGTTTTGTTGTATGGCTAGATGCATTTTTTACTTTTAAGCACTGCTTGTGTTTGAAATTAGACTTGCTGGAGAAGGGAAGTTTGCAGCATGGAAATCAGCCAGCATTAGAAGAACCAGAACGTGTGTCACCTGGCAGCGGTCAGCTCCTCATGGAAACCAGAGCATACCTACATCCAGTCACCCTGTGTGCAAGGAACCTGTGTGCATGGAAATCCCACATGTACACGCTGATATTACCACATTGGCAATATCAATAGCATCATGGTGTGAGCATTTTATTTTATTCTGTCTGCACAAAGATACTTTGATAGCTCCTCCTCAGCTGAGTTTATAGACCTGGACTTACCTTCAATGACACGTAAAGCCCAAATATTGACAGTTCATTGTCTTACAGAGGTCATAGGGATTCTCTGTAACCAGTGGGCCATCAGGGAAAGATTAGGGCATTTTGGAGGAGGGGGCTTATCTTACCTTATACATAGGCAGAGCAAGGAATGATGCTGCATCTCCCAGAATTCCCTTCCCATTTTCCTCCCAAGATTCCCTTCCAGTTTCCCACGAGTGTGATAGTTCCTAATTCTGATATTACACTGGAGGGTTGTGTTGTTATGAACTAGTAAACAACAAATACTTCATCTGAGGGAGCTCTGATTTTTAATCTCAGTTGAAACAATCCTTGTAATTAGTCTGAGGTCTGAGGCTGAAAACGTCTGTTTTTTACCTAAATACAGTTCTGAGGACTGAGACCTCTCCAGGCTGCTGGCAGGTTTTGGAATCCTCACGTCCTTACCATGCCACTGATTTTTTATGCCCTTCCCGTGAAAGGGTTCTTCAGGGACTCCCACTTCGAAACTGATGACACAGCGTGGCCCATTAGAGTTAAATTACACATGAAGTAGAAGTCAAATGCTCGGTGTTTCACAAATGTGTTCTGCAGAGCCACGCTGGCTGTATTTACTGAACACATCAGATCTTTGACTCTACAGTTCCTTCAACTAGCCAAGTTTTTGTTTGGTTTTGTTTATGTTCCATAAATCCATTGAAACTGAGCTATAATTGTTATTTTTAAGCTATCTCTGAAGTGTTTCTAAGTGACTTCTGTAATATCCAACCGAGCTGGCTGCTCTCCTTTGGAAACAAACTGCAGCTCCAGGGAGAAAGGCTAACTGAACGTCTTCTTTGAGCAGCCCCGAAGCACCACATTTCCAACTAAAAGGGAATTTACATGTGTTTCAGCATCAAAGGTGGATCCGACGCTATCATCTAGGGACTGTCATGATATCTAAGCGCCCCCATATCAGGAGCACGATAACATTGTGTGGTTCACAGCTGCTGCAGGAACTACATATTTTCTGAATTAACCTGGGCTCAGATTTGTATAAACTGCCCGTGATAACATCTGCCCAGGACCCTCCTTTGAAAACGGACGGAGATCCTTGCTCAGCTCCGTGCTGGAGCCTGTAGAACTAAAATCAAGACAAAACTGGGGAGGGGGAGAAGGAAAAACGCACATCTCTCCCTGGGAACACTGCACTTGGTTTGGGATGCCCATCTCAAGAAACGGTGTAAAAGCGTTAAGCAGCGAAGGTAGAACAATGAAGATGTCAAGCGGCTTCTTGGGAGCGAGCTGCTGTGTCTTGTCATGCTTGGACATGAACGGGCAAAAAAATGTCTTTATTACCCAGAATGGTAACCTTGAAGTGCACCGGCTGCTTGATCCTATAACTTTCCCATTAGAAGAGGGCGCCCGCAATCCTAATGAGGCACAATAAGTAGATTATGAGCCTGCCTTTGTTTTGCTAAACAGCAGCTTTTCTGCACAGAGCATCACAAAGGTGTGCGGGGGCCTGGTGCGTGGGGCCGCTGTGACCGATACGCCGATTTGTTCGGTAGGGCCGGGGAGAAGAATTAAAGAAGACAGCACCAGTGTGCAGCAGAGCCATAGGGGGCGGGTGCCAGAGCTGCCGAAATTAGACTCATCAGTACAGGGGCTCTGCCCATTGTATCTGGGCTATAAAGCTGTCAGAGGCGAGCCCGGCTGAATGTTCCCTTATTCCTACCCTGGCGCTTCCTCTGCTCTCAGCAGAGAGCTAAGCCCCAGGATCTTTTGTTTGCATGAGAAACCACTGGCATCTTACATTTATAAGGACTTTTAAGGCTCTGCTCTGAAAAATAACTTTGTCTCGAAAATACAGGGGATTTAGTTGCTGTTGTTGGGTTTCTTTTAATTGCATGCAAACCAGTCAGTGAGCTTGTGTGCTGCTCCGAGAAGTTACTTTGCAGAAAGATCAGTAGTGGTCATTTAAGGGGCAAAAGAGAGCACAATCTTTGGCCAGGCTGCAATCTTTCTGCGTTACATGTTCATTTCAATGCCTGGATGAGAAGACTGCTTCAGCGGAAAATGCAGGGCAGGATTCCTGCCTCTGTAGAAGGGTTGTATCTCGTGGAAAGATAAGGGGTAAGCAGTGGGAAGAGCAAGTGGGCCCACCGCTGCCAAAATGGGTTTTGTAGCAATGTTTCTACGACCATTCCTGTGCCAGATGGACAGAGAGAAGGTATTAGTAGTGGTTGGGCCAACTTGCAAGCTGCGGTGTAACATGCGAAATTGTATGCCTGTTTTTTATTTTTATTTTAATTAGGGTTTCCCAACCTTTGAGTATTGAGGTTGTGGAGCTGCACGGCCATTAATGTGTAAGGAGGAAGGCTGCACAGCTGAGGAGGAAATTTCATCACAGCCCACTCAGATGTCTGTTGGCTGCTTGTAATCACTCCAGTGGAACTGGAGGTACAGGGAGAAGAGTCTCCCTATTTTACTTTGGTTTCTCCATGTGAATCTGGCAACAGACAGGAAGAAAATATAAATCTTGGGAAAACAAGTAAAAATAGCTGGGTTTTTGGATGTCTGGGAAGCTCTGGTTTGTGTTAGAAATGCACTCCCGGTGCACCTGATGCAAAGTTGCTCAGTCCCATGGAGGGTTTTGCCTCTTCTCATCCATGCAGGCTGGGGCATACCGTCAGCCTGTCCTTGCTGTGAACCTCAGTGCACAACATGCCATGGCCTCTGGCAAGCCCATCCCAAACCTCCCCTGTTCCTTGGGGTCTGCTCACAGGGGTCTCCCAAGGAATGAAGTCTGAATGCTGGGTGGGGCTGGCATGTGCTACACCAGTACTCAGTAAACCACACTGATTCCCTGTCTCTGGACTGACCTGCCTACAAGAACAGGCTGTACCCATGTGTAGCAATCCTCATGTCACCAGTCAAACTCTGAGAGTCTGGACACAAGCCTTATGTAAAGGATTTTCTCAAACTAGAACGAAAATTTCATGCATTCAATTCTCTTGATGGATCTGTAATTATTGCTAGGGAGTTTCCCTACCAGTCCTTGGTCTGGAATTGCATCTGGAATTCTGTTTTCCTCTTGACTTAATAGGTTCTGAGTTTTCTAACCCCCCAGAACCAACACAAGTGTTCCTACTGAATGATGGCAGCAAGAAGGAGGGGTGGATGTCCAATATGCAGCTTGTCACTGAGCATTCCTTCTTGAGTATGATTACTGCTTACTGTTTTAATGCTGGTGTTAACTCGTCATGGACTGAGACCCCAGTATGTGGACTGCTGGATCAGGGCAGATGGAAATTAGAAAGCTATCTTCTTTCCCAAAAAGGCTGAGCCATGGCACCAACAGTCAAGCATGAAGCCAAGTTACTAGCTGTGCCACCCCACAAAAGCAGATGTTTTTCACATCTTGCAACCCGGGGAAGAAGACTCAATTACTTGATCACATCACTCAGCACTTGAACCAATGGCTGGGATCATCTCAGTCAGCTGAAATAAAGTGTAGCAGAAATGTAATTGAAATTTATGCCAAAAAAATGATGCACACAGAAAAGGATTTTAGATGTCAGATATTTTGAAACTTCATAAAATCATAAAATGGTGTATGTTGGAAGGGACCTTAAAGATCAGGTAGTTCCAACTGCCCCGCCAAGGGCAGGGGCACCTCCCACCGATCAGGCTGCCCAGGGCCCCATCCGACCCTGCCTTGAGCACTTCCATGGACAGAGCATCCACAGCTGAATCTTTCCAGTATTTGCCAAAAAGAAAAAGCAAAGCAATGCGTTCACACTTGATCCAAGCAGGTAGCAATGTTTCTTACCACACCTGAGACTTGTTACAGGTGTATTGTTGGGATCTGTCTGTCCTACATTTTCTTGCTGCAGTTTTGGTTTGGACCCAAGTTCTAATGAGTGACCGAAAAAGTCCTTCTGGGCACATCTTCAAAAATTTACCCCATGGTCTTTTCTTTAGACTGTATCAATGACGTTTGGAGGATTTTCCAGAAGATTTTCTCCTTGATCTCTGAAATCCCTGCACAGTTTTATTATTTTTCCTCCCCGCTGCTGCCCCCTCCTTGCTCTGTGAGCAGACTTGTTCCAGTGTTTGGACAGGGATGAGGGCTTTGCTCACAGCACTGCCTCTGCATCTTGGCAAATGCACTGCAGAGATTCACACAACAGGCAACAGTATTTTTAAAACCTCTCTTTCCATGGGATCAAAAAACTAAAATAAAGTCTTGCAGCCTGATTTCTGAGAAACCAGAGAACACCTCCTCAGTGCTGGGATGTCCAAGACCATCAGCACGAGCAAAGACAACTGCATTACCCCACTCTGCATGCTGGTCATCCTGAGAGCTCACCCTGGATTCTTGAGAAGAGCAGGAGCTGCTGTCTTCCAGCATACCACACACTGCCTCAGGCTTCCCGGACTTCTCTGTGGAGCATCTAGGGACATGTTTAGATAAAAGATATTGTTGAAAATAAATCTTTCTTTACAACCAGTTTTATTCTTGGCAATGAGTGGGCTGTTGGAAAGGGGATTGTTCAAAAACAAGTCTGAATCTGTGTTGTTGGCCAAGGGGTGAAACTATTGTCCAAAATCAAGCATAAAACTTGTTAACAAGCAGAACACACTATTGGATTCAATGGCAAAACGAGCAGGCAAAAAAATATGACAACTTGCTCCAAGCGCTGTGAATGCAGCCCATATGTACCAGAACCTTTGCAGTGATGTTGTTTTATTTCTTTCCTGGTTTTTTCTCTTTTTTTTTTTTTTTTTTTTTTTTTTGGGTTTTTTTTTTTTTTTTTCAGGTTTTTTTTTTTTTCCTTTTTTTTTTTTTTTTTCTGGTGTTTTTTTTTTTTTTTTTTTTTTTTTTTTTTTGTGTGGTCTTTGTTTTATTTTTAGCAGCTATTCTGTTTTTCCCATTTTTCTGATATTTTTCTGTAAATAATAATTGGTTCCTTTGTGGCAACATTTCCACATTGGCAGTAGTGTGTAGTGCTTTCTTGGAGGTGGCAAAAAAAAAGGGGAGTGATTTGTTTCAATGGGTTATTGTTGAGTGAATGCAAATATCTGCAGCCACTGGAGAAAATAGGAGCAGGGATTAGGCACAGGAAGCTGCCTGAGTGGCATAGGCCATCTGTCCTGGTCCTGAGAAAAGAGGAATCTCGTTTGCAGTGTATGTTAATTAGTTAGCTGATTGGCTCAGCTGTCACCTTTGCAGAGTGAAAGCGCATGGACACAATTAAATGCATGTCCATTTATGTTTATCAAAGCACATGTTTTTAGGCTGCATTGATTTTTAGGTGTAATTTTCTCTTCTTGGAGACCGCAAAGATTCTTTGCTATTGTGCCCACAAATGGAGAGGAGGAAAAAAAAAAAAAAAAAAAAAAAAAAAAAAAAAAA
>VXAV01010391.1:441570-456808 GCA_013399715.1 Alectura lathami
ATTTGTTTTGGTTTGACCCAAACGTGAAAAACCAAAGATCAAGAGGGGTTAAAGAAGGCCACATTGAGTTGGCTGTGAAGAGGGTTGTGGTGGGGTCTGGTCTTTCTTCTGATCCCAGTCAAGGTGGTTAGGTGCTGCAGTAGACACAGTACCCTGAGGACATAAACCAGATGTGGGGAGAGGTGGGATCCTTTATTAGACCAAAATAAAAATGTAATGAAAACATTACCTGCACACACAAGACTTACTTTGCCTGGAGGGTGAGGCATGGTCACTGCTGAAGCACAACTCTGTCCCAGAGGGCAACATAGCATCCTGACCAACATATTTTGGACATTTTGGATTGAAAATCAGCAGGGCCAGGCTTACTGGCTTGCCCTCTGCTTGGGAAAACAGGGAACAAAACCCATCTCTGTTGAGCCCCATGGGAGATGTCAAGCTTCCCATCCCAAGTACAAGGATGATGTGGAAGCCCCAGAAATGGGACCTGGCCCCAGGTTGCTCTCCTTGCTGTGCCATGCCAGGGACTCTTGCATACATGCTATTCATTTCAGTTGCGTAACACAGAGCTGTAGGATCTCATCAGCTGCTATTCATTACACAGGCATAGCCCTTCTTGAATAGAAACCATAGCAGAAAATAGATCTTGGGATGTAAACTGACATCTTGAATTCATAAACTGAGCGACAGCATTCTTGTTTAGAGTCTGAGGGTGGCCTGTTCTGAACTCGCCTTTTTTTATACCAGATGAGTCTAACCCCAGAGTCAGGATGACTCCAGCAAGTATCATTACCCTCAAGCAAATAAAAGAACATGACTCAAGTCTACCCGCTAGAGTCACTACAAAGCGCCCGACCAGGGGGACACCAAGTCTGATCCTGCCATCCACCCAGACCCATCAATCCCCTGACGATCTCTTCAGTCTCAACAACAGCAGCAGCAAAGGGCGTGATTCTGTGCTGCAGGCAGGCTGCTTTGCTCACGCATGCAGATTTTCTGACTAGTGAAGTGCTTTGGAAAACCCCAGCCGCTAGGAAGAGGCAGACAAAGAAACCACCCTCTTCCACCTACCCCACTCCCAAACCAGATCCATGCCCACAGCTCCAAAAGCAGGAAGCAGTGGTTCCAAGGCTGATGGTCCTCTGTAACACTTGGCATCTCTCAGAGAAGCTGTGACAACTCCAGCCCCTCTACAGAAGTCACATCTTGCTGCTGGTTTAAATCAGCTAAGGGAGATAAATCATTCCTCCACAGGTAGGTAGATGTCCAGCTGCAGTTTTCAGAGCATATTTGGCATGCAGAAGGAAAGTCTGAAGAAATCAATACCCATTACTTCCCGCACCCAGAGCTGTGTAAAGAAGAGGAGCAAGCAAGGTGATTTTCATTAGGCAATGGAGGGGCTGCAGGAAGGACTCAATGACCTCTCAAGGTCTTTTACAACCTGATATTTTATAATTTCATGAACATGTTTCGTAAAGACATGGATTTGGGGAGATTTGGGTTTTATGCCAGACTTCCTGTATGAGCTCAGGCAAGACATTGGATCTCTCCCCACCTTTGCAAAACCAGGACAATACATATTGACAGACCCTTCCATGTCACTGAGGCACTCGGACAGCTGTACTGGAGATACTGAAGTATCCGGCTGGCCAGCAGGCACGGACAAGTTGCAGGAGTAACGTGAGTTGGCACACCATCGTTGTCCCTAACCAGCAAGGGCCTCTCCTGCAGGTTTTTTGCAGCACCTCATGCTTTCTTTGCTCAGTGCTGGCACCTTATTTTCACAGCCACTTTTGGGGCAGCAGGCAATGCAAGTCCCTTTCTCACCTACTCAGTAGGAGGGAAGAAGTCAAATATACAACATAAAAACACATCCTGTGCAGCAGCCTGGCTTAAGCATGTTGTCACTAGGGTCTGTCTATTTATTCTTTATCGTCTCTCTCTCTACTTGCTCCCTCTTTCTTCACATATTTTAAATCTGCATCTAATCCAAGTACTGAATCCATTTATTTTCTTAATACTTTTATTCCCCTGAACAGTGTTTTTATGGTGGGTAGCCATTGCTGCAAGCACAGTGCTGAAATGAGGCACTTACTGGCTGCAGCTCCAGGGATTTTAACCGGATATCTGCCTTTGTTTAAATTAAGTAAATCAGGATGTTTTCCAAACACCATACGGACAGAAGTTTAGACTTCTACTGAAATCAACTTTCTGACCTCAAGCCAACAATGTTTCAGTCTAGGACATTCCCTGGATGTATCCAGGGAGTCTGAAAATCCCCATGCCCAAGTCCCAGGAGCTCTGGGGCTCACTTTGTTGGAGACACCAGTCCTGCTACCCATGGTGGGGATGCCTATCCCTATCAAGGATAAAGTGACTGCTCAAAGATGAACTTGTACTCACTCGCAATTGGCAGAGGTACATCCCACCCTTCAAATGCATTTTTTGGTACAAGACTGTATTTTACATAATAGAGACATACTCACCCATACCCCAATGCGAAAACAAGCCAGCAGCCGCGATGGAGTACGGCTTCAGGCATTGCTATAAACAAAAAAAAAAGGCATCTTTGATATGGGATTTGATGAAGCTGTCAGCTGATGGATATCGCCTTCATTTTTCACTCATGAGGATTTTCTAAAGTGCTCAAAGCTGGACAGAGTAGTTCACTCAAAATAAAATAGAGAATTCAGAGACATCTCCTACATTGATATCTTTCTGGAAGCCCAAAAGTTATGCATATAACTTCTACAAGGAAGAGCAAATGGCAGATGGACAAATCTTCCAAGCAAACCCAAGGCCTTTGGAGACTAGAGAGTCCCAAGAGCTTTCAAAAGGATCTGTGCATCCTGGGACATGCAGCCTGATTTCCGTCTGAGGAGCAAACTGCAGTGGCCCAGCCATACTCCACAGGCACCCAAATGAACCAGGGAGTTCCAGCTCAACCAAAGGAAACGGAGGCTGCTTCAAATATCGGTGAATAATTCCTATCAGAAACTGGCCAAATTACTGGAAATGCTGACAAAAGCTAAATGCAAAATAAACTACAATTGTGCCCAGCACTGAGATGTTCTGAGCCAGCAGGAGTTTTGCTGTCCTTCAGCCACAGACCACCGACAAAGAAAACAGAAACTGAGGATGAAGTTAATCATTAGTTACCTTAATTAAACAACTGAGAAAAAGCTTTGTCATCAAAGGTCCACCTTTCTCTCCTTAAGGAAAGCTGACATTTTTGCAACACAAGGTTGGGAGAAGAACAGTCTCCCAAGGCCAGATTTAGACAGATTTCTTAAACCGATTCCTGTTTGAGCCTTTGAGGTGTTCCATGCTTCATCCTCAAACCATTACCTGGGCTTTACTCTTTCAATTGCTCTCCTTAAAGTCATCTGGACTATGTAAGGCAAGAGGTGCTTCTCCTTACGGATGATGTTAGTAAAACATGACCAGAAGTGTTTACTTTAGTGTACCTACATAGGTCACTTGGCTTTGAAGACCTTGTTAAATATGCTTTATTTATCTCAGCTAAAGTCAGTGTAGTGATTCACCCTGGAACATCTCATAGTGTTTCTCCACGCCAGTGAAATGAATGAGCATCATTAATGTTTTAACTGAAGGTGCACAGTGCGTAGTTAATGTGAAGTCAGGCAAATGCTTTCACACAGGCACTGACATCACACGAAGATGTTTTCCTGCAGCTCTCCTCCTTGGCATTGCCCAGGTCTTCAGTGGGAAAAAAAGCATACATAGAAGCAACACAGGCCCCATGTGGCTCCCCAGCAGTACCCCACATCACTTAGATTTTACTAGCAGTGCAGTTTTTTTAGATGAAAGCAGTGCTGACATATAAGCAGAGCTTGAAATGTTGTCCAGATCAGCAAAAAAAAGAAGGTTAAGTAATTAGCTATAAAAAAAAAAAAAAAGAAAACTTAATGAGAAGCCAGGTAATGCCTAACTCTAACTCAATGTGATATTAGAAAGCAAAAGAATTGCATTGAGGCAATTTACATATCTTGGCAGCAATGTGCAGCTCAGTAGGAATGTCTGGAAGGAAATCACATCCACCATCAGCACAGCAGTGTTAACCAAGATTTAAGCCTCAAAAATCCACAGCCTGAAGTCCCACCATTCTGGCTCCAGTGTGTATGTTATTCCCATGTTAATAAATGGGTAGAAAACCAGAAAAATCTTTCAAAGGCTCAGCCAGCTAGCCAGATGGCTTTGGATGTAAATGCCTTGGGAAGAGTGGTGTACCTGATTAACTGAATTTATTGCAGAAGTTGCAGAACTTGATCAAAGGCTTCTCTGTAGAGGAGAAAACCAGCAGACAAACCTTAAAGCATCTTTAAATGAGCTAAGCATTGCATCAACAGCAGCCTAACCCGGCAGCACGGTGCAGTAACTACCCACATCCTCACCATGTTCTTCGGGTGTGTTCTGCTACCGTTTTGCCCCACACCTGCTGCTATAGACACCTGGTTTGAATCTAAGCCAGAAGTGTCTGCTCCATGTTACGGCCACACCTGTGATGGCAGAGTGGACCCAGAGATTTTATAAGAGTTAAGTCTCCAGCACCATCCAGTCAGGGAAAAACACACAGCCAATATGCACTAAAATTGAAAGCAAAGCAACTGCAGAGGCCATCCTGCCACCAGACAACTGGAAGAAAATCCAGATGGAGGAGGCTCCAATCAACTCATCAAAAAAGGCTGGGAGGGAACACGTATGGGGCTTGAGTAACTCAGAGGATGTGCAAAGAGTTGCTCAGGCTAGACAGGGATGACCAAGAAGCTGCCTTAAGCCTCTGATGGTGACGGAAGCATTCAGATTTAGACTTTCCAAAGTCTTGCAAGTGGGTAAGCAGAAGCACTGAAGACAAAAGGAAATAATTCATTTTTCAACTTGTTTCCACTACTGTTCTTCAGTGCTTTCAGAACCAAAATGAAGTGACTGAAGCTCAGCTGGGTAAACACAAACCAAAACCAAAACAAGCCTGTTTTTTGAAAATATCTCCACTGGCTGCTCATTTGCAACTATTTTGATGCCCCAGCCTAGGCTGGAGTTTAAAACCCGACAGACCCCTGAGGACTGGGGGCAAAGGGCTTCCCCAGCAGCTGCAGCTCTGAGAGCTGGGGGACAGCACGGCCGTGCTGATGGCCCTGGAGCAAACACATTTTCAAGGGCAAATGCCCTATCTTTTTCTTTCACCTCTTTAATCTTATCAGTACTGTCTAAACCTGGTCTAACAGGCCATCCAGGGGACAGCGATTGCCTCAGGGGTGGACATGCAACTGGAGAGCACCAGCCAAGTATGCAGATGGTTGTTATCTGCAACAGCCTTGCTGCGCAACAGGCGAAGCCAGGACTCTTTGGCCATCTCCTGAGGAAGACCGTGCCCCAAGAGCACAGCATTTCCATCCTCAGCCTTTTGAATTTGGCCTCTGCAGAGGCTGCCTTTGATCAGAGCATCACCAAAGCCTCGCCAGATGAAACTCCCTTGGGCTGAACCTCAGAAGCAGCAGATCAACGTGGCTCCCCCCCGGTCGACGGAGTTATGGCGCAACCCCCTGTGGAGGATCCAGCCCTGCCTTTCATCCAGCCTGAGCATTAGTGATAAATGCTGCCCCTTTTGAATGCCTTTGTCTGTTGCACTGGAAGAATGCTGATTGCGAAATGGGAAATTGCAATGCTAACAAAATCCTGAGGACAGGCAGCAGAGAGAAATAACTGCAAGCGCATGAGGCCAGACCCCATGCTCGTTTAGAAAATCCACAGCATCCCAAGGAAGTCATAGCAGGGAGGTAGAGACAGCATTTGAATCTACCTCATTGCGTAAGGAGGAAGATCCACAGGCAAAGGGCACCTGGTTCCGCAGAGGCTGGCTGCTGTGACCCTGACCTGCCCGTGCTGGCTGCAGCCCAAGGTAAAGGTGTTGCACTGTGACAGCTTGATGCTTGCACTGCTTTTCCTTTGCCTTTACTCAGCCCTTGCCTTTCTGAAGAGCTCTGGTGCTTCCATGGCACACTGCGGCACTGAGTCGTAGTGTTGCACTGGTGAGTGGAAGCGAGCCCCTGTAAGGAATCTCTGCACTCCCTCTGCCCGCTCAGCTTGCCTCTGTTTTCTTGCACCTTCTCTCATTTCTGAGAAACTTGCCTTAGGCTCAGCTCCTCCATCTGCAATGCCTTTCATCTGGAATTAAAAATGGGGTTGGTGCCAGCAATTCCTAAACTCAGTGTGAATATGAAGAGGTGACAAGTGAAAACTAGTTTTCCACCAATTCTGTCCCAGAGTGCATGGATCCCAATTTTCTTGTATTTTCAGCCTGCATGAAAGGGCTGTGCAAACTGCTTTGGTGAAGAGAAAGGTTAGCTCCATCGCATCGTCATGGAGGTGTGGTCCTCAGACTCTGCCCTTTAAGGCTTGGCACCCTTGGGAAGCCAAAATAATAACACAGACCAAGGTGGGAAACACAGAAAATGGCAAGCACCCAAAAAGTAACAACAGGTGATTTGGGCTAGGCAAGACCTCACCTTTTCAGAGGCCACCAAATTCTTCTCCAGACCTCAACACGGAGCTTCCATACCACCTATCCCAGGTGCTCCCTCATTACAGCCCTTGAGCTCCCCACTGCCACGGGGCAGGTGATGCTCTCCAGCATTTTTTCACCCAAAAATCACCACGTCTTCTGACCTGGATTTGTGAATGGTGATGCATGGTGTTTGAGCACAGCCACTTACCCGAATACCTGTATTTTATACAAATAGAGATGGGTCTGCAGGCATGGCACTGGCACAGTCTTTGATTCCCTTTCATGTGGCTAACTGCAAACACCAGGGGAGTGTGAGGGGACAGGGGACTGTTAAAAACAGTTTGGGAAAAATATAGGGTGCAACGGAATAAAAGACACTGGAGCAAGAACAAGTGATTATTGCTCACAATAACCAAGGGAGCAATAAAACTTTTCAGTCTTCCTCTATTAGATATCTTTCAAATTTCAAACCTTTCTCTTTTCTTGCCCTAATAAGTGTCACAGTATGAATTTTGCACAGTATGAATTTCACTCTGAAAATTTCACTGACCCTAAATTCATGGATCCTTTAAAGTTCAAAGCAGAAACATAAACACTTGTGTCTCGTGATGCTGCAAGAAACTGTTTGATTTGGGAAATTCTCCTCATTCCCTCCCCAGCTCAACCATATGTTTGGCATTTGGGTGTCCGCTGGCAGCAGGAGGTGGGACTGTCCCGGCTATGCTCTGTAGGCACTGGCTGAGATTGCAAACATCAGGAAAGCTGTGTCTCAACACGAAAACCCTCCTGCCTGCAAAATATATGGCGTGAGATGGTGAAATGAAAGTCCCTCCTTAATTCAGCATTATCAGAAATGAAAGCTAGAGAACTGGAATAAAAGAAGAGGACAGAGTCAGGAACCCAATGACATGCCTCTATTTGCTCCCTTTTGGACCACTGTTGGCCTGAGGTCATGGCCCTGCACTGTGGCTTCCAACTGGATGAGCCATTGACAACGTGGACAAGATACTCTCTTTGTGTAATTCAGGTGTTTGCAGCAGTCACCCATGCAGTTTTCCTTCTGGATGCCCAGGGCAGGAACACGCAGGTTCAGGGACAGACCTCCATGCATGGATATTATTCTCCAGAGGTTAAGCAACACCAGGTGCAACAGCATTTCCCTTAAGTATATATATCCCACGTTTTCACTGGCAGGTAGGCTTTGCTTTTGTGTTACCTGGCAGTTCATCATGATAAGTCACTGCATCTTATGGTGCTTATTACTAGCTAGATACATTATTAGTATAAATAATAAAACCTTTCAATTATACGATTGAAACAGACATTAACTTCATGTTCAGCCTCAGTAGGACCAATACTCACCAGGTTTCTGAAATCTGCCCAAGTCTATTTACACAAGGAGAATGAATTTTTAAAAGCTGTAGTAAGGTAGGAGCACATATTATATATTTCACACATCGTAAAAGACTGAAAGACCTAGAATTCAAAGCTGGACCATGACTCCATTTCCTAACACAAAACTCACATATTCTCTTCTCCTTTCTCTGAACACAATATTCCTTCTGCAAAATGACCCATAACCAGCCATTGGTCTGACTTCAAACCTTTCAGTAATGCTTATAGTTTCCTAAAAAGTCTACATTTATTTTCAGCTGGCTTAGTCAGGCTACAGGTAATTTATTGGCTGAAATCAAAATAAAAAGTCAGGTATTCTGGAAGCTAATATGTAACTCTGGATGAAATCCAGAGTGCCTTGATGTGTTTTTAGATAGCAGTAATATGTATGACCAACAATTGTCATCATTTGTTGTGCTTATCCCTCAATTACAGTGTTATGTCATATACTTCTGCACAGCCAAAACCTGTTTTAATTTTCAAGCTGTCTCACAGCATACCATGAAAGAAATGTATGAGAAAAAAAGTAGCATACTTTAGTCATCTAGCATGTCTCTCCATTGACCTTATCTTTCTTATCTTTAAAGAAAACTATAATTGGATAATCTTTACTTAATGTAAACTTCTGAAAGCTGGAAGCCATTTCAAGTTTGCTCAGATTAACTGCGGCTACCTGTGAGAACATGCTTCTACACTTCTATGAATTCAGGGAGGATGAAACCAAGTATCTCCAGTATTTATGAAAGTATTTTGGCAAAAAAGTGACTGGAAATTTGTCACACAGCCTTAAAGAAAAATTGATAACTTCTCTTTAGTGTCCTTGCCTTTCTTATTACCCCGTGAGCTGCTCAATTTGCTGGAAGCAAATAGTTGCTCTCTTTCTCTGCTGGTTTGCAGACAGAGTGCTGCCTGGCTCCCAGGTTAACCCCAGCACTGTCAGCTGCAGAGAGGAAGGTATTTTCAAAGTTCGTATCATTTGATTTGGGTATGCTTTTTATTTCTGCAGATATTCCGTGTAGGCTGGCTGCACAGCTGCCTGCAGAGCAGCCAAGCTGATGGTGGATTATCCATCCCCCTTGCGCTGTGCAGTGAGATACAAACTATTACAAATATTTTCATATTTCTATGGTTTGAGGCATCAACAGCCACAGAGAAAATATGCCCTTTTCAACCAAGTTCTTACTTGTGTTCTCAGCTGAAAGAGGAGCTAATACATTCCTGGCAATGCACAAACCTTTTGTCTTACCACGGCATATTATTAATAGTATGCCAGGATTTTGAAAAACAACACAAATTTACAGTCTCAGTCAAGTGACCTGCACAAACCATGGTGCATTCTACAGCTGCCTGCTTGTTGTTATTTCTCAAGTGCCCAGCTTCATATGCTTTTCCCTCTCCCTCACAGAAACCAAGGCTCGCACTGCAGAGCTGGGCTGGAGATATTTGCACTGTTTGCATCCTGCCCACTGAGAGCAATTAAGAAACAATTAAGCCATTTCTGTGTAAACTACATTAAGCCTTTTGGTAGTTATTGATATTTTAATTATCCATCTGAACTCTTTTCTCTACTTCTTGCATCAAGTTTGGCAACTAATGATTAAGTGGAGTAACTTGATTTGTCCTTTATTGTTCCCAGCTAAAGTTGCAGTTACTGTCCACATAGGGATATCACTAAATCAATTTAAAATACCTAAATAATGTCTAGATTCAGCCTTGGAGCAAACTTCTGTCCCCCCTTACCACGAGGCCCACAGATTCCAGACACTATAGAGGATAAGTAGACAGTCTGTATAAATATATGCTCAAAAAAGATCATATTTAGTTACAGAAGAATAAATATATAGCCATTTTGAATTGTTTTTGTGTAGCCTGTGGGTCTCTGGGATACCCTGACTTCTTCTGAATGATCTACAAAACTTAACAAGAAAAATGAGCCTATTGTCAGCAGGCTTCAGTTTAAGTATACAAGGGGCTGAACTTCTGCTGGAAAAAATGTGGATGTCTGCAAATGAAAAAGATGGAAAACCACTGACTGAAAACCACTGGTTATTCTGGCTGTGGTTTTTAATTTTTTTTTTTTTTTTAAGGAGGACCAGGGTTATGTTGTAGAAATGCCTTCAGAAATATCTGTTTGCCTCTTCATAGTACTGAAGGCATATCTGGGTGTGATTTGCAAAGAAATTGAGATTTTTCAGATTTAAAGGTGTTGCATTGATGTGAAATAGCAGCGGGTGCCCAGCCTGACCTCGAGCACTATGCTGGTTTGGAGAAATGAAGGTTTTGGTGATGAAAACTCAGAATCAGAGGAACAGAAGTGAAATTTGCTCTTGCCATCCCCATCTCTATCCCTTGCTCATGGCCAGATCCCAAAGCGCTTGGCTTAGCAGTGGCATGGATCTCCCTCCAGCCGCTGCTCATGAACTTAGGGATGCTGTTTCTCTTACCAGCCTCATAGTGAAGCCCTACCCCACCCACAGATCAATGCCACAGGCTGCTAAAACGGGGTGAAAACTCCTCACTTTGGTCTCTGAGCATCCAAGATCTCTCCATTATCAGTACAGAGCGGCTTGCACCATGAGAACCCGTTTAAGTTCAAACATTCATATTTGGAAAGCATCTGTCACTCTCCATTGACCATAGGACAGCCCAGGTCCATCAGGTTCCTAACTCCTGCGCTTTGCTAACTTCACTTTTTCAACTTAACAAGGGTGGCAAACTGTTGCAGAGGCAGGAGATGCTCAAAGAGGGTGGGAAGTTTCCAGAGTTATGCAGTTAATGGTAAATCTGGGAGTAACCTGTGGGTCTACTCCTTAAAAAAAAATCCACCTTTGACCAGCTGGTCAATCATTTACAAGCTGCTCAAGACAAGTGGTACCTGGCATCCAGTGTTCCCAAATGCTCATAAATGATTCATCTGATCTATTGACCTAAAACAAAATCAGTGGGAAAAGTATGGCAAAGCCATGCACACCTTGCAGGGCTGATCTCAGAGATACATCTGTCCCCCAGGGCTTTTCTGGTCACATCTTGAATGACTCAGGGTTTACTTTCAGAACAGATTGAGCTGGTCTGTGCCAGCAATACACGTGAAAAAAACGGGGCAAAATCCAACAGATAAGGGGCGCCAGCCACCAGGTTCTGTACAAATGTGTGATGAGCAAGGATAAACCAGAAGACAATTTCTTTCTCAGAAGGAGCTCCCAGCGTTGAGCTTACCCCTCTTCTAAGACACCTGCAGGACATTTCGCAGGGCCAAAAGCACTCATTAAACACAGCCACCTGCCCATCTCCAGCAGTGCCACCAGGGCAGCCCATGCAGCCTTGCAGTTCAGCACGCGCTGCCGGGGCTGCTCACGCGTTTCAGGCCCTGATACAGCTTGAGCAATCAATTACCTCCCTAGGAAACCCGCTGCTGGAGCATCGTAGTGTTCCTGGAATGTTTGGAAATACTTGTCAAAACACGACTCCAGTTTCATTGTTAGTTCTATTAACATTCAAACATTTCCCTTGTTGATTAAAGGCACTGGCTCCACGCAACGCCTTAGAGTCAATACCTACCTGCCTCCTATCCAATTTCTTATGTAACTGCCACTTTCCACACCGCAAATGTTTTTCTCTTAATGATGAATGAAATGATTTCTGCCACAATTACTACGTGGAGGCCCTTCAGGGCTGACAGAGGCCAAACCTCCCTGACCACAGGTTGCATTCTTCACCATGTTTGATCTGGACAGCAGCACGCTATGGGAGGGGATCACATTTCTGCAGCAGCAGCACTGGGTCCCCGAGCTCAGTACCACTTTGGTAGGACAGAGCCGGACATGGTCTCGCAACCAAAAGCTGCCAGCCCGGAGCTGGATTTTGGGAAGGCTATTCAGCCCCCTGGGCTCTGCAGTGTGTCATGGGGTAATGACACTCAGCTGTCCCCGAGAGCGGCTGCAGGAGTCACGCTTTTTTGTAAAGTATCCTGAGACTCTTGGTTGCTTTTCCACCGCAAAGCTGTCAGACATGCACACAGGAGTTGGAATGTATACTCACGTTGCTTCTTATTTCAAAGAAGCAGAAAAAGTTATGGAGCTGCTCAATTCTGCAGCACAACCTATACACTTAATGCAGCAAGACATGCCTGACCCATTCACCATACCTCTGCAGAGGAATACACCCAGAGCAGAGCTTGTGCTGTGCTCTTTGGACAAATAAAGCCGACACAGGGACTGCACGGAGATGCAGTGGTGTGGCTGGAGGCAGGCACTGTGTCAGCTCTGCCCTGCAGAGCACACAGGCGGTATTAACACAGCTCAAAGAATGACCGATCTGTCCCCGTATTCCAGCCTCCGCCTGCAGCGTGCCACTGACAGAGAGCTCGCCTGAAAGCTGGGTTAGGAACAACCTAATATCACCCCACAGTCTGTGGGTAGTGGTGGAATAAATAGGTCGTGGCTTCATTTCAAACGCCCCCCGAAATAACGAGTCCTGCTAGCCTGCGAGTGCAATGCCCCAGCTCGAAATGTGACAGCAGAGCAGAGCTGGCAGGCTGTGGCGATCTCTGCCTCCTCCCCTCCAGGCTCCAGAGCATCGCCATAATTTACTCCAAGCGCCAGCGCTGAGCGGCACCTCCGAGGGAGGGGATGCTCATCAGGGACCAGCCCCAGGCGGCGTGCACGGCGGCTCTGCTGAGTCAGCAGCTTTTCAGGATCAGCTGGAAATCTGTGCTTCTCACACCCTCCTCAGGCTCTCTCCATTTTTTTTTTTTTCTTCATTGCTTCCTCCAACCGTTTGCTCTCCAGGCTGCCAAATTATTTTACCTCTGCCAGCACCTCCCCATACACAATTCTTGCAGAAGAGACGTGCGTCTCTCTGGCTCACTCATTCCTCTTTATTTCACTCCAAGTTCTCCTCCCTCGCCAAGCCCTCTATTTGTCATCTCTCCCTGTTGATCCATGGGACACAGCTTGTAAGGGACAGGGTTGTGCTGCAGCCACACCCGTGTGCATGTGTAGAGAGATTCACATGGTGGCTTAACCCCTTGCCATGTTTGCCCTGACCATCATTTGGATCCTCAATGTTAGCAACAAGGGTGATTGGGTGGAAATTCAATAAACACATCCAGAACGGCAGTGCTTTGCGCTGGTTAGCTACTAAAAACTGATTCAGCCATTTCAGTGCATCCTATTGATATGAATGGAGAGTGACACAAGGTCAGTATTGATTCACAGGAATTGTCTTCTGCAGCATGCCCTCCGAATATCCACGCCATCCCCACCCGTATCTTCATGCGCAATGTCACCAAAGGGGACTCACAAGGAGCCTTGGCCCAAGGGCTTTAGGACAGGCATCTCACAGCCTGTCCCATCCTGATATTCTGGATGGAGAGGCAAAAGGCACTGCTCAGAGCGCTCACACCTGCAGTCAGTTTTGCTGACAGCAGCCTGCATTTACCTTGTGTTGAGTCAATCAACAGACCGCTCTTTCTAAGAGTTCAGCAGCCTCACGTCGAGCTTTGGAGAAGCACCGAGAGGGGTTTTAGCCATGCAAATATTGAGGCCAATATGCAGCTTATGGCACAGACATAAGCTAAAAAATGCAATTTTTTAGCTTTCAGGGTTTACTACCTACCTGCCTACACAGATGTTTTTATAGTAGGAAAGCGGCTGAGATGTAGCCCAGCACCACAGCTTTCGCCGCACAGTGCTGCATGCGGGGCTCTGCTGGCGACCACGTGGTGACAAAGCAGCACCAGAAAATCTGGGCTTCCTTGGGTCTGTGTGTCCTGCCCACCTTGCAGGAAACCTAAAAATACCCTGCTATGGGGGAAATTGCAAACCTGACGTCCTTCATGCAGGACTACACCAATCCCCCTTTGATTTCCTGTTGTAAAGGGCTGCCAAATGTTACGAGCTCTTAGTTTTCCTCCGAATGAAAAACTGTTTTTGAAATCATAAGGGATGTGATCTGGTACCTGGACCTCTCCATCTCCCAGTGACCTTAAAACTTGCTGGGTTTGTACGGGCCTTTTCTATCCCATTGCCCTGCTCCAGGAGCATCCCAGGAACCTTTGGCTTCACCTGGAGCAATGACACAGTCACTGCATATAAAAAACACCCCGAATGATCCCATTTCTGCCTTAGCTGTGGGATTAGGAAAGCTCCTGATCGTCTTTATATCCTCTTGGAGAGCTCCTGAGAAATTTTGAAACCGTCTTCAAAATCATGACTGCACGCAGTGTTGCTTCTGCTGTCGTTAACCTGATGCTGTTGGTCTTATTTTTAATGATTTTCTGGCACCTCCAGCAGTTGAGAGAGCAAACAGTGCTCAGCCTGACGTGCTGCCCAGCCAGCTCGGTGACGGTGAAATAACCACGTTTTATTTCTCCATCTGCTCTCCCCTCCATTGTTTCCCTTTAAACCCGCTGGTGTCACCAGCGAGGGTCTCCGCTGACATGTAGGATTTCCTTGCCGCGCCCTGTCTCAAAGCCTTCCCACACAATGCGGTGGTATTGAGATGTCAGAGCCCCTGCGTCTGATAAAGGTGTCAGGACGGATCCCGCGAACTCCGAGTGCTCTGCAGTGCTGGGAGCAAAACCTCCCCAGCTCCATGCACATCGCTCAGACCCGAACAGCCTCGGCTCAGCTCTTACGCAAGCCCTTGGTCTCTTCTGGCCCCCGATGCCGAGCGTTTTCAGCTCTGATAATATTTGCATCTATTTTTGGTGAACGAGCTGCTATGTCAAGGGGATTAGCAGAGCTGTGATTTCTCCATACGAAGCAGCTCGGCTAGCTCGCTCGTCGGCAATGAGCGATGTGTGTCGCTTCAGCAGGTCGGCTGTGGTGGTGTGAGAGATGCCTGCAACAGCCCAAATCATAGCTGCTGGGATACTGGTGGCGTTTAACCAGATTTCACTGAAGTAGGTGGCCGAGCTAGCACAGAGCCCAAGCAGGATGCGATTACCCCTGTCAATGATAAACTCCGTGTGTTCAGTGGGCGAAGGGGTCCCTGTGAGTGCTGGAAACAGGCAAGCACACTCTCGGCTTCGCTTTGGGGTACAGCGGCCACGCTCCCTTTCACCACGCTGAGCTGCATTGCTGCCCTACCCAGGCTGTGCCAACCCACGGTCCCCCGCCAGCCCTCTCCCCCTGCCTCCGCTCAGAAAACACACTCCTGCCTCTACAGTAAAAAACCAACTTGCGGACGTGTGCCCCGGCACAGAACGCCGCAACGGCCGCGCTGCCGCGGGACCCGCGGCCGACCCTCATCCCACGCACCGCCGTCCGCTCCACCCGGGGGGGAAAGCGTGCGCCCCCCTCCCCGCGCCGTCCT
>VXAV01010391.1:457760-473789 GCA_013399715.1 Alectura lathami
GGCAGCCGGCAGGTAAGGAAGGCAGCGGCGGGGCCCGGGCGCACGCGTTCGCGGCGAGGATGGGAAGCTCCGGAGCGGGAGTTACGAACTCGGCGGGATCCCGCGCGCTGGCGGAGGGAAGATGCCCTCGTTTCCAAAAATCCTCTCGCGGCGATTGCACGCGTGCAGCGCCAGCGCGGTGCTGAGTGCCGCTTGGGGACAGCGAGGGGACCTCGGGATTTGTGTGGCTGTGGCTTCGATGCGCGTTCGGGGAGCTGTGCTGTGCGTTTGGGGCAGGGGACGCTTCTTCTCTGCCAAGGCGGTCGCAGATCAGTGATTGAGGGAGGGGGCATTTGGGGAAGAAGCTGCTGAGTATCTCCCCTCCAGGAAAAATAAAATAAAATAAAAATTACACCAAAAAACCTTACATCGGACAAAAGCTGCTTTAACTATATATACATATATATTCCGGTGGGTTTGAAACTTCTCGCTGATCCGCCTCAGCTGCTACCTGAGTCCCTGTTTATTTTTCGAAGCCGTGTAATGGACAGGAGCCCCCTCGCAGCCCCCCAGCTCTGAGGTTGAGTGGACCCGGCAGAAAGTTTCCATTGTTCACGAAAGAGTTTTGAAGCCTGGTTGCCAAAAAAGTGACAGGGGAATAAATGGGCTTCGTGGAGGCTGGGGGTGGGGGCATTACTTTCATACCCCTTTTGGTTAAAGCTATAAATCACACCGGGAGTTGGTTTTGTTTTCAAGAAAGTCCTCATAAAACACCAGATTCTCAGTGTAACTCGTTTGGCTCATTTTTCACAGCCAAAAGAATTGATTTATGGGGCAAGCATCTCAGCGAGCACATCGGGGCGACTGAGGTGGGCACTGGGGAGGAAGCGATAGGTCAGGGACCAAGTGTCATGGCCTGTGACAGGTCTCTGCACTGTCATTTAGGGGATGCTTCTAGGGGTTTTTATGGAGGGACAGCGCTGGCTTGGGGTTTCCAGTGGAAATCCTCAGGATGTGGCTCTCTCTCGCTGCTGTCGGTGGCCACAGAGGTGTCACTGTCAAGCTGACAGTGGCCGTGCAAATGTCACTGTCCACCCCCTGGGAGCAGGATGAGGCTCTGAGCTCCAGGCTCTGTTCACCCTGCCACCCAATGACATCCCCAAGGGCTGTCCCCAGTGCCGGGTGGCCTCCCGCGGGTGACACCATGCCTCTGCCACCGGCCACGTGCGTGGGGACCTGGGAAGCAGCCGGTGGCCAGGCATCGCCTGGCCCGCAGCACCCGCTGGGTGCGAAAAGATTGTGCAAAAGCAACTGTAAAGAACATAAACGCTCTGAGCCGGGCAAAAACACATTTTGCTTTTCAGCTTTTTGAATTGAACGGTAAAAAGCAAATTCTTTCTCCTGGTCAAATGGGCCATGGGGTATTGGCTCATTACTGAGGGTTGTTGTTCGCTGGGCTTTGCATTTACAGTCTAAGGCCTTATTTTCCATAAAGGGGCTTGGAAGGATTTTTCCCCAGTGATCTAATTCTCCACACGGGGCTGTGAAGGCTGTAACAGCTACTGCTTTGTGCCTATCCCCAGCTACATAAAACACACATTGAAGGGAGGCATTCTGGAGGTATGTGTGTGTTTGCTAATACGAACACGCTCGCTGCTAGCGGAGGTGGAGGGGTGCAGGTTTTAACATCTCCGCAGGGAGGTGTTCGGCTGTTGGCAGGAAGGAGGCAGATGGCGGGGCTGTTGCTGAATAGAAGCTAAACTAAAAACACCAGGGGCCTCATCTGGGCTGAGTTTCTCCTCTCTCCCTTTCTCGGGGCTGCTGCAGGAAGAACAATGTCAAAATTTCCCCCCCCTTCCCCGTTTTTTTTTTTTTCTCCTTTTTTTTTATGAATGAAAGTAGAGAGGCGAGGCAGGAGTGAATGTGTGTGTCATTCAGGGGCTATGGCAGAGATGATTAGGGAGGTCAGTGAACTCCTTTGCAGCCCTGAGCATGCGGTCACTCTATTCAGCAGCCACAGAATAGACATCAATATAAAAAAGCCCGTCCAATTTGCATTAGTATTCAGATAAAGATATTACTCGGTACGATTTGTGAATGTCAAGTAATGCTGGCTGTTTTCTCTGAGAGCAGCCCGACTGACACAGCAGCATTTCACTTTGAAAACTTCTGATTGCCGGCCTGTCTGCTGGCGTTGGTTTGTGAGTGTCTGCCTGGGCACAATATACAGGGAAGAAGGGAATTTCTGGGGTTTCTAGTATTGGAGCTATGTGAGCTGGCTGCTGGAGCTGTGTGTGTGCCTTGAACTCGGAGATTTGTGTGGAAAGCAGAGCTCTGCCACTGTGTCCGGAGCCAGGGCTGACGGTCCCCTCGCTGTGGTTGCATTGTGTCACTGAGCGCTGCTGCCCCGGTGCCAGCACGCAGCAGCTTTTGAGCCAGAAAAGCAGAAAAAGTGCACACTCAGGATCTAGCCTAGCCAGGGCACATATGGATTCCGGTGACTTTTCCTCTTGGAAATGGCTGGAGGTGTGTTGGTTTGGGCTGATCTGCTTTGTGCACCCAGGCTGCAGCGCTGGGCTTTGTGTACCCAAATGTTCCAAAGTTCACCCTAAATTGCCCTCGTGCTGAGCGAGTGCCACACGGCACCGGAGCGGTTCCCTCCAGGAATGTGTTCTGAAAAAGAGCCCCTTGTACATTGGTCGTGCTCCCAACTTCGTGCCTGAGACCCTCAGTCCTTTAGATTGAGGAGATACAGTGCTGAGATAAGAAGTTGATCCATTTGTTCTCTAATAACGGCCGCTAAAAAAGGTAATGAAGTTCTTAATGTTGAGACCAGCATATTTTACTGTGTAATAAAATAAGAGGACACGAGGAAGGGAAGATGAAATATGGCTTTTTTTGCTTGTCTGTTCCTTACCTAGCAGACAGTGAGCTAGAAGGTCTGTGGCAGTGCAGGGACCGACTCCTTCAGGCACCCAATAGCAGCTGTGCAACACCGCGTCTTCCACACGTATCAGCAAGGGTCACTCCAATTAAATCTGAGGGCTTTTTCCTTTTAATTAAGACTTTATTAAGTAGGGAATGTGATGAAAGTAAATCTGAAGGTTGTGTAGCGAAGTGTTGATCTGCTAATTAATCCTGCAGTTAAACTAAGCCACTCTGAGCAGCGTGTTCACTTTTATGACTCTGCCCGACAAATCAGCGCTGTTGGGGAAGTGTTCCTATCCAGCAGCCCCAGCGTGGGTTTTGAAGCCTTGGTTGCAGCATCCACTGCCCAAGCACTGCTCCCATCCAGAGAGAGCCAATCCTGCTGCCTGGACAAACCTGACATTTTGCGTGAAGTTAGGGGAGGTTTTTTCCCACCTCTGTAAAGCTGGGAAATAAATTTTTTCTTCTTTATATTTTGTCAGTAAAAGTGAACTCTGGCAGCCGACTCTATGCTTAGGAAGTTGTCCTCCCAAAAACCTTACAGCACACATCTGCTCTTTCAGCTTGAGACTCTAAAAGGCAGGGAATCACCCTGCTTTCCCACCAGTTAGGGCAATTCCCAGTGTGGAGCAGCATTATGCTCATACTGTGCTGACAGCACTGTGTCAGCTGGCAGGGCTGGAGCAAGAGATTCGGCTGAACCTGGGTGTCCGTGCCTGTTTCTCTGGCTGGACATTTGAGTGGGCAGGATTTCGAAGGAGCTGGAGAAGTGGCCGTATGGTCCCCAGAGTTTAGTTATTGGCACTTTTTAGTATGGGTGGATGCTCATCAGGAGTGCTGCAAATTCAGATAGTTCTGCTAAGAATACAGGTGAAGTCCGTTTTGCAGCTTGGTGACTTTTTCCTAGCTAGACTGAACCTAAGTGTATATTAAACCCTCTCGATTTTTATTCCTTTTCCCCATTTGAAAGGACTGCCCTCTTTGTCCCAGCATATTACGCGCTTGTAACTTTTCCTGTGCCCTGTCAGTCAGTTTGTCTCACTCTGCATACCGTTTTTTGCCTTTTTCCAAAAAAAAAAAAAAAAGAAAAAAAAGGCAGCTTGAAACAGCCCGCTGACTCAGCACCCCCTGGGCAAACCACAGGCTAAACCACGTTTGAAGCCACGTACAGTGCTAAAAGTGCCTCACATTGCCTAGGCTTTTTTGCCTAGGCCTCCTACATAGCTTATCAGTTTGCTGTTTGCCCCTCTTTGGGCCATGTATCGGATGATCTGGCCAAAAATGGTGCTTTTTCTCTGAATTGGAGCTGACAGCCCCAGTGCCCCCTTCCTGATAACTCACAGCTCAGGTTGCCAAGTGCTGTAGATACGATTTAAACCCTTGGATGAGTGAAGAAGGGCTTTATTCCTGCAGTGAAGGCGCTATTCTTGGTGTGCTTTCCCCTGAAGTATCAGCTCCTTGGCTTGAATGACCAGGAAGTTTCCGTAATATCAAAAACAAACAAGAGCTGTGAGATATGAGCTGAGTAAAACCTTTGGTAAACTTAGTAGTTAAAATGTGAAAGATAATGAGACGTAAACCTGCCCTATCATTCTGGTAGGCTATCTGGGAGGTTGCAGTGCCCAGATGGTTAGGGACACGCCAGGCGGTTAAATCATTTTTGTTTTGCTGTGACACTCAGGTTACACAATTCAGCAAAGCTTTTTTTGTTTTGTTTGAAGAATCGCAGTGCAGGAGAGCGAGACAACACTTCTCCAGTAACTGCTTCAGTTTCAGATGTATTCATCTAAAAAAGGTGTGGTATTTGTAGCAGAGGGGGAGTTAGCGTTAGTGAGCTGGCACTGCTTTCCCAAAGCCAGAGAAGAGGGGAATATAAAG
The DNA here is from genome assembly GCA_013399715.1 of Alectura lathami. Lineage (NCBI taxonomy): Eukaryota > Metazoa > Chordata > Aves > Galliformes > Megapodiidae > Alectura > Alectura lathami. Next base: position 462,546 of record VXAV01010391.1, read on the forward strand.
ACTTGGTTAAATAAAAAGGTTCTATTAAAACTTGGAAGCGCGTTCAAATTTCTTTATCACGCAGAACCGTATGCAAAACAATTACCATGTGCTTACATGTTCAGCATCTGTGAGATTTTGGGGCTGTGCCATCTCCGCTGGTTGCGAGGGGTTAAAAGTATTAATGACTCAGAAGCAGAAGGTGTCCAAGGCTTCGGGTGAGGGCAGGACGCAGTCTGGGGTTGCTATCTGAGGCTGGAAAGCTTCATGGGCTGCCCTGCGTGCTACAGCACCAGGACCCATGTGGGTGCTTGCACCCCGTCCTATGAGCTGTATAACTGCCTTAAAACATCAGGCTGGCACATGGCAACGTATTTTTATTATTATTTTTAGTTTAGGGGATTGTTTTCCCTGGGGGAAGCAAAACACACACGCACAAAGGCTTCTATTTGGGGGCAGGGAGATACAGGAGATGTTCTTGCATCTTGCTGAGGCCATCCTTACCCACCCCTTGCGCTCCTCATTCAAGGACTGAAATTCTCCCAAGAACTGTATTTTTGATTTTATTTTGAAGCTTGGCAGTTTGTAGAGACCCTTCAGGGATGGCTTTGCTCACGGTTGGGAGGGCGGTCGTTTTGTTTGGGGGTTTCACTGTCCGCTGCTGCCTGTAGTCCTGTAAAAATCATAATGAGGTCCTGGTCTTGCACCTATTGAATCCCAAGCAAAAAAGCCCCCATTGATTTCCAAGGGAGCAGGTTGGAGCCCTGAACAGATCGTGGTGGGAGCGACTATTTAGCATAAGCAGGGATTGTTCAGAAAGTTTTCTAATGACCCAAACATTTTAACAAGCAGAGGAAACTCAAGGGCTGGGGAGGTGCCTGGCTCTGCCTGGCCAAGGCCATCCCCGCACCTCCTGTCCCTCAGGGTGTGAGCTGTCCCCAAGGCCTTCACTGCGCACCGGGCCACTGGTGCCCCCTGCTTGTCCCCTGCTCCAGGGGCTGTGCAGTGACCTGATGCAATCCTGTGGGTCCGCAGGAGAGCAGGAGCTGACATCATTTAGGGCAAAGTGGTGACACTCAGTAAGAAACCCTCGGAGCTTCCCTGTTGCTTTGCAGGCATGGAAAAACACTTTTCTCAGAGGATTATTAGTTTTTTTTTCTTTTTTTTTTTTTCTTTTTTTTTTTTTTCTATTCCCCCCTCCTTTCATGTGAAAAACTCAAAAGCAAGAAATTCCCTCCCAGCAAAATATTTCAGCAGCTTATTAGGAGTCTGTAGGTCTTGAAGTAACCAGTGATTTGATTTTTTTTTCACCCCTAAATTTTTTGAACTTCTCTGTATAGATCCCCAGGGCAAGCATTTTCTTCCTAGCTGACAGCAGGATCTGTGCGAGATGAGCACGCTGCTTCCCCAAGATGTTCTTGGGGTATCAGAGCTGAAAGTGAGGAGGGAAACCAGTTGCAGTGGGAAGATTAGGGAGTTTGGTGTGCGCTGACAACTAACATGTGCAACCCAAGATAAATCCTGCACGAGCCCGTCTTTAATTAAAAGAATGATCGGAATTAAGCATAACACCATCTCTGCTGATCTGTATCATGCATATCCCTACGAATAAAGCATTTTTGGGGAGGGAGAAGAGAAAAACACCAGATTTTAATCTTCCCTTGGTAGCCAATGTGTCTGCCTTTTGGAAGGGCATATTTCTCCCCATCTTGGAGTACCCAGGCTTGTTGACAGTAAACAACTGTCACTTGGCAGTTTATGAAAGAGGAGGAATGTTGAAGAAAACATGTCCAGTTTAAATAGTTATGTTAACAGGCTGGGATTCGTGCAGGAGTGTGTGGCTGGTAAGTGGAGGTGCATGAATTAGCTGGTATTTACTGTGTAAGACTGGAGCTGAGAATGAATGCAGCTGGAACAGGAGGGAACGCTTGCAAAATCAAATAAAAAATACATTCATTTTACAGCCAGCGTGTTACGCATGCTCCCGCAGCTTTGCATGAAAGCGTTTTTTTGTTGTTTTTCCAGGGAAAACTCAGAAAGCCTCTTTTTTCACAGCGCGGCCAGTTGGGCGCCTGGCGAGTGGAGCCCAACTGTGAGCCCAGAGCTCCTTGCTCATCGCCTTCCTCGCTCCCTGCAGCCTCCCTGCAGCCTCCTTGCCTCTCCTTCCCGAGGCTGAAGGAAGAGCAAGCTGTGAGGAAACTCAGCCTCCCACTTTGCAAACTGATAAATTACAGAAAGGAAGGCAAAAAAAAAAAAAAAAAAAAAAAAAAACAAAAACAACAAAGAAGTAAGAANCAGATGGTGTCCTCTCTGCATCCCTTCTTGGAATTGCTACAAATCCATCACCCAACTTCTTCTGGGTTAAGCGCTTTGTGAACAGAGTGAGCAATGATCGAGCGTGAAGCGTTCCTTCCCGGTCAGCCCGAAGGCGTCAGTATCAGAAGTGTAGTGAGTGAGTGCCCGGTGTCAAGCACTCAACATCTGTAACCAGGCGTAAAAATAAGTTTTAGGCTTTTCAGGCTCCTGATTTCCCTGCCTTGGGAGCAAGGATATAAGCCACCATTGGTGCATGCTGATGTTGGCTTTTGGGTACCCAGTAAACGCACTTTCTTGTGCTCTCCTTCCTGCACCTCCAGCTCCCAGCCCTGCTGGGATACTGTATCAATACAGGGAATACCATAGAATTAAAGTGTGGCTAATGTGTTACAGATACTCCATGTTTCATCCAGCCTTGGGTATCTCTTAGAGGGCAGCATTGGGCTCCAGGGAGTGGGAACCCCCAGGGTATGGGCAAAAGGATCACACTTCCCTTACTTTCGGCTGGTGGATCAATTAGCGTTGCTGTTATGTAGGTGAGGAGGCAAAGGAAACTCAAACCTGAAGCTTTCTGCCCCAGCAATGCTTTGAGATCTGCCCTGCATGCAGCCCAGGAAAAAAATAATAATAATAAAAAAAGAATATGAGTTCTTGCAAGCATTTGTTGAGTTGCACAGGGACTCCAACCTGTGTATTATTTAGTGGAGAAATGAGATTTCTGCCCCATTTTTGTGTCTTGGCAGCAGTGGATTTGGGAAGGCAGTGGTGGATTCTTCATCAGGACAATCCATGGAGGGAGAGGAACTGCAGAGCTGGCTGGCAGGCAGCAGGGTCCCTGTGCCCTCAGCTCTTTGTGCAGACGAAAAGGGACAGAGGTTTGTCCCACGACTGTGGTTTCCCATAAGTTGGGCTGTGCCCACCTGATTCTGGCTATCATGCCCCACGCAGCGCAAACGTTCTCCTGCACAGAGCCGTTGGCGCGCTGGGTGAGGGAACTGTGCCGGTGGAATGTGTTAGTCCTGGCAGAAAGCACCTGAAAGCTTCTCAGGTGCTTTCAAATTCTGTGTAAATGTTTGAAGTAGATTTTCATTCCCTCCGCCTCCCTGTTCCCAGTGCATAGCAAATGAGGTGCGGACAAGTGGTGCAGTCTTTGCAGGATTGGCTTCACCCGTTGAGTGAGCCTGGCTGTTTTGGGGTGAGAAGGAGCAGCCATAGGAGCAGTATGCAGTGTGTTGGGGCTGGGAGGAGGAGGAGATGAGTTTGAATTAGCTGCTGGTCCTCTGAAAGTTGACAGAGCCCAGGTTTTGGTTCGCTGCAGTGTTATGAAGTGCTCAGTGGCCTCACTGCTTATGGGTACGTATATCTACATGGAGAAATAGGTGTAAATATGTGGGGATGTTGTCCAACTTCATGTCTCTGCTAGTGCTGCCGTATGGTGGTTCATCCACCCATTGCACCCATCTCACCCATCATACCTCTTCTACCCATTGCACTCATGCACCCATCCCACCCCAGGCAGTCTGGCTGGAGCTTACTCTTGGTGCCTGACTTTCAGACAAATTCAGCCCTTGGGTTAAATAAAAACTGGCCTCAGTTTTTATCTTCCATGTTTTCTGTCCGTGGAGGAGCAATGGCTGTTGGCTTCCTCCTTCCCCTTGCCCATTACGATGCCCAGCCCCACTACTGCACAGGCATCTGTCTTGCAGGGAAGCTTAGGCTTTTGTTTGCAGAGAAAAAGAGGTTTTAGAAGTGTTTTTGGTGGGTAAACATCGGGAAAAGCTGGAAAGGTCAGGCCACAGAGGATGGGGAAGGTGTCAGAGAGATTGGGGAAGTTCCCATAGGCAGGCAGGGCCAGACGTGTCCTAGTGCAGGACCCTCTGCAGAGTGCACGTTTCCTTACGGAAGCATTAAAGTAGCTGCATGTGGAGGTGTCTAACCTGCTGCTGGCATTTCTGGAGCCCAGTGTGGCTCAGTTCATAGAGGACAACGGTTTGGGAGTGTTAAAACCGTTTGAAGGGAGTGGGAACTGAGACACGCATGACTTCCTTGAACTCTCCATTAATTTATAACGTGCAGTCCGAAACCCGCTGTAATAGATACGGTTGCACAAGACCATTAAAGGTCCGTTCTGCTGAACCCGATGCCCCGCTGTTGCTGCTGGAAATGATAAAACGCCGTGCTCGGGCAGGATGGTATGCAGCCCCGTGTGTGCCTATGCATGTACGCCGGTAAGTCCTGCTAATTTAGGGATTGTTTTCCAAGTCTGTTTCCTATAAGTCCGTAGACTTAATACAAATAAAGAGCTGGGCAAGTTTCCTGTGAGAAGCACAGAACAAACGCTAGCGTGGGATTTGAATGCAGAAAGGTGAAAACACAAATGTATACAGAAACAGCAAGTCAAACAAGCTGAAAAAATACTGTAAAGTTGATTTAACAGAGCAGTGAACTCCAAACCCTCTACTCCCTTCAGCAGCCTTCTTTAAAGAAGAGAAATAAAAGAATTTTTGACATCTATAGTTTTAGCATCTCTCAGAACTCTGTCTCATACAGCTGAAGGGTAAGAGCTGAGTTTAACACAGGGGCAAAGCATTGCAGCTTTGGTGAGATGTGCTTTCTAAGTAATAAAATCTGGGTTTGCCGTTTGTGACTTCAGATTAAACTGGCTCAGACTTCACCAACAGGAGATTAGCGTTGGGCTTCTGCAACGTGGGTACCTGGCACCTCCATCTCGCTTGAGGCATTGAAATAACAGGCTTGGCTTTGAAAGATGCTGAGCCAGGTCAGGCTCTGCATTTAAAGCACTTAAGCACTCTTTAAAATCTAGCTATTCATTTTGATGCCTGGATATGGATTTCTGGGCTTAATCACCGACCTTTGCATTTCAAATGTTTGGTCTTGGTTGTTTTTTTTGTTTTGTTTTGTTTTGTTTTGTTTTTGCTAAGTATGCAGACAGAGCGGCCCCCAAATTATTTTTTTTCCTTTATACAGCTGAAAACAGCTAGCAGAGAAGCCTTGAAGTTCTGTGCCTTATTACTGAGAAACAGGGATTTTTGAAAAAGGCCATTTTATGTAACTCAAGGGAAGCTTACAAAAAGAAGAGTATTTACTTATTTTCATTCATGTAAACATGATCCCTAATATAGCTAAACCCCACAATCAGTTGGAAGAAAAACACTGAAACTGCCCTAAACCTTTGCCCTCTCTTAATCCGTGTACGAGAGAGTTTTTTTTTTGATGTGCTTTTTTTTTCCCCCCAAAATAGAGGCAATTGATAGGCTCATAAACAAATACCAAACATTAAGTCCTAATCTCCATATAGAGGGGCCTGACCCTTTTTATGGAGAGAGAGGGTAGAGGGAGGAAGCAGGGCCAGGAGTTTGAGGTTTAATGCTTATTAAAGTTTTAGTGGGTGGGAAAATGCAATCAATAAATTTTGTTTAATGCCTCGAAACTGGTGTTGGTTTTCACTAGCTACGCTGGAGAGTAGTTTTCATTTTGAAACTAGGACACTCGTAGTTGGAATGACAATTAATGTGGAGTGAATATGGTCCCAGTTGGAAGCCGGTTTTTGAATAGCATGAAAACTCCCCCCACCTCCCATCGCTGGCTCCGGAGTATGGTAGCTTCCGTTTTTAATTAGCGGGCCAGGCAAAATTTAGCTCATTGTGTCTTTCTGCTCTTTTGGCCAAGTGGCTAGCTTGGATTTCTCCATCTTGCTGTCATGAGGCTGTTCTTTTCATTTTCCCTCAGTTTTGGTGCAGGGAGGAAGGGGGGCTTCAGGATCCTTAGGATTAAAGTCATTGTTCTGGGGTATTTACAGCCAGCTGCCTGCATTAAATGAAGATTAGAGGAGCGCACATTGGAAGTGCAAGGGAAATGCAGAGGAGCTGGGATTTGGTCGCTGCATAGCTGTGAACCCAAGGGGAAAGGTTGTGGCTTTACGGTGAATTTTTTGTGCTGCCATGTGATCTCCAAGCCCACTTCAGGGATGCATCACAAGCGACCAGGCTGGGAAATGTAACGGGGCTCCAAGCCTTTGCATCCTGTAAAAAGTTTCTCTGAGATGAACCTCAACCATGAGGCCTGGCGACTACGTAGTGTGTCAAAAAATTTCATCTGCAAAGGCACTGAGAAGGTGGTGAGGGTTTTGCTAGAATTCACCAAATAGCTGAAAACGTGCCACAAGCTCGAGAACTCCAGAAGTGATGAATTTTTGAAGGGTTTTAGGAAGGAAATGAGGGTATAGGGAAGGAGTCTGGAAGAAACAATTCAAAAGAATTATTCAGCAATGATTTTATAACAAAATTTAAAAATGTTTCCAAACATTCAGTTCCTCTCCTTTCTTTCTGCCTCATGGGCCACTCATCTGTGTGATGTGTCCTTCTGGTTGCTGATTGCCTGCTGCATGTCGCCTGTAGAACCCAGCCAGGTTGCCTGCTTCAAGGGGCCATACAGTGCGCTGGTGCTTGCAGAGCATGGGTTTGCTCAGGACCTCCACTCCATGGGGGTTTTGGGTGTTTCAGCATGTTGCTGGGACTTGGTCATGCTCCAGTGCAGGCTGGGGGCAGGTTTTGCTCAGGCCATGGGATGCCAGGGAACTCCAGTCTGTGCCTCAGTTTCCATAAGTGCCTCCATATTTTTCAACATGGGGTTGTGGTGGTTGCTTGCTCAGTGCAGTGATGGGTTTGTTGAATTTCCTCAGGCACAATGAGCAGAAATGTAAAACCCCAACCATTCTGTGAAGGGATCAGTCCGTCGACACCAAGCCAGGATACCCCTGCTGCCCTGTGCAGCCAGTGATTTTGGCCAGCTCTCTCCCTTACCACTTTGTAACTGCATATCTAAAAAAGCTGGGGCTGAGTTGGCCATCGCTCTTGAGGCAACGGGAGGCAGACACCAAAGGTATGACCAACCCAGATCATAGTCCTCTCTGCTCCTCCTAGGATCAACCAGCAGTGTCCCATCACTGCTGTGTGTAGGACGCCATCGGGGTTGGTTGTGTTTGTCAGTCATGGTTGGGTGAGGTGAGCTGGTGGAGAACATTGCATATCATTTTTTTTTGTATTTCAGAAAAACAAAATGAAGAAGTGCAGAGCTGTGAGACAGACATGAGTACTAGTTGTATTTGCTGCTTTTTTATTATTATTATTATTATTTTTATTTTTTTTTCCAGTGAGAACCAATGAAAGTCTGGCTAAATACGAAGGAAAATACCCATCAGTGTCTGTTCCTTTAAGCCAGCAAACTCACAGCTCAAGGCTGTCCTTGGGACAGCAAGCAAAGCTTTGTGTTCCTGGGGTTTTGCATTCCCATTTTTGTTGGGTGTAGCCAGGAGACCCCCCTTTGATTTGCTCTCTTTTTCCCTTCATAGGGCTTTCCAAGTAGCACAGGAAAATCCTCCTGGCCAAAGTGTTTTTGTAACTGTTTTAGCTTTGTGACGATCTATTTCTCCTTCTAACTCCCAGCATCAGAATTGGGAAATTTGAGAAAACAGTCCATTAAAAGGAGGATACTGTAGAGTCCTGATGAATCCTGTTTTCTACTTGGCCGGTGGAACAGAAAGCTAATTGCCAGTAGTAAATCCATTCAAAGGAGGGCTGGAGGGAGGGAGAAAAGCTAATATTCCTCCTTGAATGCCGTTTAATCTCTGAAACCTTTCATGCAGATGTAAATTAGGATTTGCACAACAGAGTCAACAGTTGCTCTGTAGATAAGGCAGATTTGCAACATCTGCTTTTCCATTTGAGAAGCCTTTCCAAAGTCACTGTTGGGGATAGCCAAGCTAAACACTAGAAATTTTTTTTTCCCCTATAATCTCCTACTTATGAAAAAAAAGCATATGACTTGAGAACTAACCCTGCTTATCATTCTGTAGATTCTCTGGGAGGAAAGTTTGCTCTCCTTCTAATGCACAGATATATGAAAAAAAGCCTGGGAGGTAATAGAGTGCAGCACGGCTGTTAAGGTCTTTGGGAGAAATGTGGCCTGGTGTCAGTTGCATAGGCACTGCAGTGGTAATACTGTATAAACAGTTTACCTGTCTTTATTATTAGGAAAGCTATTTTCAGCTTTTCCAGGAGAATCCTCACCCCATGCCGGAGCAAACACAACAAGTGAAAGATAAAGTGACCCCTTCACATGACTGAGGCAAACTGCAGCCATGGTTTCCTAAAGGCGATTTTCTAAATCAGCACTTGGGCTTTTACAGAAGGGACAAAGTCAGTTCGCTTCCAGAACTGTCCAAACTTCTGGGAGAAAACAGAGGTTTATTCCCATGTTTGGCAGCAGGACTTGCTCTTCCCAGCGCAGAAGTCCTTTGCCCCCCAAGTAAGGACAACACAAATTTTGGGGAAAACACAACATAAGTGAGCTGGAGCCCCTCTTGAGGTGATCAGCCAGGGTAAGCCTCTTACTGGGACGGAATGGGGTGTAGCAGAGGTGAATAATAACACCATGTCCCCCCAGTAACAGCATGGGACAGTTATTCAGAGGAGACCTGGGGATAATCTGCATCCTGTTTGCCTCCATGGCCTCGCTCAGCCCAGGGCTGCTGGGCCCAGGGGACGTTTCCTGCCTGTACAGCAGAGATCCAGGGGCTGTGAGGCCGTGAGTGGCTTTCCCTGGGAATAGGACACCAGGAGGAAGCTCTGGCATGGTTGTTACTCTGTGATCCTGTAATATATCCTGTCACGGTGGATTTGGTGCAATAAAATACACAGAGTGAGAAAACCTTTTTTTTGCATTAACCTGCAGAGAGAAATGAGTGGAGTGCTGCTGTCTTTCTGCTTGTGGGCATGGGAAATCCAGTTTGAACAGAGGAAAATATGAGCCAGCAGAGCCCCTTGGTTCTTGTCACAGGAAAACCTGCCTGGGATTTTCAGAGCCCCAGGTGGGGACGAAGAACATTCTGCTCGCGGTACTGAGAGTGCTGAGCCTCAAGCCCTCATCCTGTGAGTGCCAATGGGGTCAGGGCCATCCACATTTGGGTTGTGTGATGGATGTGCCCCTGGCTTGAAATTTTCACAGAGCTATAGGCAGTCCAGGACTACCCCCATCCACCTCCTCATCCTGAAAAGTAAATCCCAGCATATCCTCCTGCAGCTTTTGAGACCTGCCTGCATTCAAACCAAAATCAAACTCTTCCAGGCTCAGCCTGAATAAAGTATTGATGTCAAAGAGGTGCAGAGATCTGATGGAAGTACAGACACCCTTGAGGGCCTGGTGCTCTGTACCGTGCTGCAAGTGGGATGAACCAGGCAGCAACAGAGATGAAGTATCTTATCCTTATAAGTGAATCCACAAAAAAGCATTTTAGGGATGTTGACCAGCTGCTCCTTGTTGTAGAAGGTGCTTCTCAGCGAGCCACTGCCACAGGCACCTTTCTGCTCTGCCAAACAGTCCAAAAAAATGACAAATTGCTGCAAATTGGCTCTTTTTTGCAGCCTGTGTGCTGCGGAGATGCTGCAAGCACAGACCTTCCTCAGAAGTGCATCTTGGTGATTCTCCGCTCATTACTGCTTTGGCTAAACTAATAAATGGTTGAACTGGAGTCATATCTTGGGAGTCCACAACCTCAGTTGCCTCCTCCTCACTGAGAACCCGTTAAAGCTGTAAACTCATTAATCCCATTGCAAGTGGTGGAGGGGACTCCTGTAACCAATGGTGGAGCTAACCCCCAGTAATTCACACCCATGGAAGCACATGCCATCTGCTGTGGGTTTTGGAAAGATGCTGTTAGGGTGGGTTAAATCCCCAGTGGGAGTTTCTTTTGGGACAGTGGCATGGGGTGGGCCTTTGTAACCTGACCTGTACAAGAAATGCTTTAGGAAGATTTAAAGGGGATCGCTGCTTGTCCACGGTGAGGATGGTTTTCTTAGGACTCAGAACTGATACTTGTGTAATGGATGTTGTAACTCCAGTCTCTGCTTTTGCATTTATATTTGAAAGCTAAATGAGGAATAATAATAGTAAATTTTTATTCTCCGGGGTCCCAGTTAGGCAAAGTGCTGAAGCTCTTAAGGTCACATTCAACTTTGTGGAGGTCTCTGACTTGGGTCCTGTTTATTTTTTAGCCACAGGTATGTAAACCGAAATTTGAAAAGCTGTTTAAAGAACTGAGATTAAAGCCATCAGTAACATTCTCCTTTTAAGCTGCCACTCCTTCGAATTTCTGGATACTACACACCCCATCAGCAGGACTAAAGTCAGTAGGACTGAATAAATTTATTAGGACCAAGGAGTGCATGTAATGGGCGTCAGCTGGGGACCAGCTGGGATGACTTAGGGCAGAGATATTGAAATGAACAAGGTGTGAGAAGCTGCAAACTCCAACTGTTCTGAGTCTCATGTGAATTTGCTCTTCATTTTGATAGTCTCTAATGATTTTTTATAGAGCTACTTCTGTCACTTTGTCATTAACCCAGGTTCATTATGGCTTTAAGAAAAGAGAGAGTTCCATTTAAATGGCTAAACAGTGCAGCTTGGATTGTGCTCAGTCTGGGCTTGTTCCTGTTGGTACATTTAGAATACAAAAGCCAAAATACACAAGTCTTGATCATTTCGCTAACAGGTCAGGTAAAAGCATACGTTTTGTATGGAAGAATGGTGCAGCTGCATGGCGTTTGTTTTCTACTAGGTGAAATTAGCAGCAGCTTCCATCAGAGTCAGCAGACAAAGATCTGTACCCAGCCCTGTAAGTGCAAAGCTGTGTACGAGGCTTTTTAATCAGAAGTCAAAGTTGGTGCCATTGAGAAGGTCCTTGTAGTCCAGAGAAGGAAAATGAAACCCTGAAATCAACAGCTGAAACAGAAAATTCCTCTTTACCTGGTGCTGCAGGTTTCCTTTTCTCAGTCATGTTTCCCCAGAGAGCTCCCAGGTGGGAAGAAACCGTGGACGAACACTCAGCATCACAGCAGGGGCTGCTCTGAAAGGAGGGAGATGCTGGTGCTC
>VXAV01010391.1:473906-571822 GCA_013399715.1 Alectura lathami
AAAAAAAAACCTTGACTGTATGAACACCACAGCGTTCTGGCCAAACCCAGAAATATTTCAGCTGGAACTGCTGCCAGGGTATCAGGGAAAGGTGCTTTGTGACCCCAATGTGTGTGGGCTTTGCCTACTGCAGGATGATACCTCCCATGAAATACCACATTTTCAGGCCCCCAGAATTCATCAGTTTTACCATGTAAGACTGTCGACTGAAGCATTTTTATATTTTTAAAGTTCCACAAGAATGAAAACTTGCATGACGAGGAGAAAAGCAATACATTTGTCTTTTATAACTCACTCCAATTCTTTGTTTTAATAGGAAAAGAGCAAGGTGAAGACAGTTCATCATCACAACACCATCCTCAGGTGTTCTGAGCTGCTGTAACCACATTGGTTTCGTAGTTAAATCTAATCTATGCATATACGTGAGCTGCAAAATTAGGATCTCTATCCATATCTGATTATTATCAGAGGTAAAATAGGGCCACCTGAGTTTGTATCATGGGAATACGTTCAGACTGGTCTGTTTTGCATTACTTTTTATTTGTTAATCATGTAAATGTAGCACCAGAGAGTCTTTACTATGCATTAGGATCCTATAGTGTACAAAACGAAGAAGACTTACGCCTGGTGAGGTGTTACATCTCAGAGCTGGTGTAAGCCAGAAGAAACCGATGGGGCATTGCAAAGAGAAAATGTTGGTTGGCATGGACAAGGCAGTGGTGCTCATGCTGTTGGAATAACTGGGCTGAGGGCAGCTATGGAGGGCTGAGTTCCTTGTAAAAAAGGAAGAAACCATCGGATGTCTAAAGTCAGTTCAAATGTCACTGCAAAATGAGTCTGAGGACCGTCAGACCATTGTGCCTCACTTTCCTTTATGGGCAGACAGGGCTTGAACCCTTCCTTGTGTCATTACTGTAAAACAGAATTGTCCAGCACACGACAGGATTCTCTGTCGTCACTAGTGTAGTAGGCTAACGTGGCTGGTAGACAGACTGATCTGAGGGATTTCATGCTGAATGTTCAGTCTTTGGTTCTGCTCTTCTTCATTGCACAAAGAATAACTCCTGTGTGCAGAGAGCTAATGGGTGAGTTCATTTATTTTAGCTGTTCCAGCCTGTGTCTTCTGTCCAGCCTTCTCCTTGGCTTCCTTCAACCCACAGAGGCAACCTTCAGGCCACCAAGTCACTTCAGTAATAGGGTTTATCCCCATTTCTGCTCTTGCATCCACTCCTTGTTGAGAAGACAGACTCACAGGAATAAAGAAATGGATATCCAGAACTGAACCTTTCAGCTCACGCAATAACTTCTGCAATATCACCCCCCTCCACGCAGCATTGCATGCTGCAGTGACCCTACATAGAGATCCGTGCTGTGTTTTGTGATGCACCTGATGGAGTGGCCGTGTCTTGGTCCCTATAGCATTGAAGCAATCTCTGCAGATCAGCCAGAGAGCTGGCCGTAGCATGCAGAGCTGTGTTTCTGCATTGCTACCTGCTTGGGGTGGGCAGGATTGCCTCTGGCAGGGCGGAGCTCTGGTCACATGGAAGCATCTGTAGGGCAAATACAAGATACTTTTCTTTTTCAAATGCTCTTTGATTCTCTGACACCTGCTCCTGTTTATTCATTTCCATGTCTTTTTCCCTTTGCAGAATACTTGAGGAGTGAGACCGCCTTTCTGGAAGAGTTGGTGTTTGGCAGTGGAGATACCATTGAACTTTCCTGTAACACCCAAGGCTCTTCTGTGTCAGTTTTCTGGTTTAAAGATGGTATTGGGATTGTACCTACCAACAGAACTCATATTGGACAAAAACTGTTGAAGATAATCAATGTGTCCTATGATGACTCGGGACTGTACAGCTGCAAGCCAAGGCATTCCAACGAGGTCCTGGGAAACTTTACAGTCAGAGTTACAGGTACGTGCAGAAGTTTGCTGATTTTTTTTTAATATTTTTTCCCGGTCATGTAATCAGCACAGCTGATGCTTTGCAGTGTTTGTCCATCCTTGGTAGATCTCTACCTCCCCAGCAACTCCTGGCAGTGATGAGTCTAACAAAACAAGACAGAGAATGCTTGTGTGTCCATACCAAATGGTAAAGCTTGATGTTAAGATTGAGAGAGACCTGGAAATGGCACTGGTCAGATTAAACCCCAAATCCTCCTTAACACTCAAATAGATGCAATGCTGCATGTGCCTTTGAAGTCTTTTGTGAGTGAGTGAACTGTGGCTCAGGGGGGTTAAGTGACTTTTTCTACTTTATGTAGCAAATCAGTGGCAAAATTGGATGTAAAAGCTGGAAGTTCCTGAAAACTGTTTCCCTATTTTAGTTAGCAAGTGTCTCTTCCTTCCACCCCAGTTATCACAATTCCTAGCTTGTTTCAGAAGTAGCTTATCTGCCAGCTGTGTACATCTAGAACATGTGCTTCATCGGAGGTACTCGCTCCAAACCACTCGTTGCAAATAAGTGGTGCGTTAGCAAAGCACTTGCTGTCATTGTTTGGTGGTATTTTCCATGAGGAGGACAATAGGACAGAACAGCTACAAGCTGTCCAAGCCCAGATCATGCAACAGAGAGTGCCAGAACAATCTGTTGTTCCCAGATAGCAAACAAATAATGCTAAGATCATCATCTTGATTTCAGACAGCCGGATTGGTGCAATACCCATCATTGTGAGCTAATAGAAAGCCTCCTGATCACACAGATTAAAGGCCTGAATTTTCAGAAGAATTAACCCCTTGTGGATTTAAGGCTTCAAAAACTTTTCTTTCTTGTTGTGTTGTTAGAGCTTTTTTAAGCAGCCCCAAACCGTAGGTTCTTGCCTCCCGAAGTTGAGCTCCCTCAAAATGCATTGGGCTCCATTTGAAAACTGAACGCAGCGGTGTCTGTGATAGCAAATCACATCCACTCCATAAAGTTCTTTCTCTTGCCAGAAATAGGATTTCTGTAAGTGAGAATAAAAGCTCGCTTCAGCAAGCCTTCATCAACATCTGCTTTTCATTGAACGTTACTTGAGAGTGCTGTGAATGCTTCAAGGTCATATCAATTAAATGGTTAAAGCAGTATTTGGCCCTTGAAAGGCTTTATTTAACTAGGTATGATTACTGGGACTATCCAAGGAACTGCAGGTTGTTAGAAATGTTACTCTCTCTTTTTTTTTAAGTGACATTAAAATGCTTTTGAGTTCAAGGGGCAGCGGGGAGGCAGAAGAGGGCAGCTGGTTATACATTCAAATGAAACAGCTGCCAGCCCCAAAAGTTTGTAAAGTGAGAAATTGTTTTTGATAGTGGAAGGGCTGATAATCCTCTGCTTTTAAAAAGTTTGAGCCCCTGTGTTTTTCCTCTTCGCTAATAATAGCTAATAACAGCTTAAGAACAAGCGAGTAACCTGAACCTGCTTTCTGACAGCATTATGAGTCTTTGATTCTATTAGCCCACTGTCATTACCACCGAAGTGCTGGCAATGTGTGAGTCTCCGCTTTAGCTGTCAGCAGCACTCGTTTCAAGCTTTGAAGCCCTGCTCTATGTGGCAATAGTGGTGCCTCTTGTGCGCTCAGATATTTCTTCATAATTATTATTGATTGCTCTTGCGTTGCTCTGCGGAGAGGAGATGGTTATCTGAGATTTGTGGTTTGCGTTCCCACTTTTTAAAGGTAACCCCTAGCGATTAGCTTGGATATCTGGTCAGGTGTTCGTGTGGGTATCTGATGTTTGGGATTTGAGTTGTTCTCTGCATTAAACTGGATTAAATCTGTACTAGTGAACTGGAATTGCTCCATTCTGTACTCCTAAGTGAGCAAAAGCAGGCTAGATTGACAAGGTGCAGTACTCCAAAGAGCCGATAGACACTGAAGTCCCTTTTTGAGAGCTGCTTCCAGAGTCAGCCAGGACAGCAGACTCGCTGAACACACTTCTGTCTCCGCAAAGCCTTCTGGGCTTTGTGATGGGACAAACCAAAGTGGTTAAGGACTGATTGCATAGATCTGTTGGCAGCACTGGGAGCCAGCAGGTACCTGAAAATCGTAGGATCGCTAAGGTTGGAAAAGACCTCTAAGATCATCTAGTCCAACCATCAAATTATCGCCACTGTGCCCATTAAATCATATCCCTAAGTGCCACATCTACACGTTTCTTGAATGCCTCCAGGGATGGTGACTCCACCACCTCCCTGGGCAGCCTGGGTACTGCAAACTGAAAACCAGGCTGATTATTAACAGGGTTTGATTTCTTTAAAATGCCTCCATTGACAGACATGGGCTGATTGCTTTACTAGTTTACAGAAGAAATGTACTGCCCTCTTAAAACAAGAATGCTTGGTGTGAATCACAAAACAAGGCTGCATGCCCAAACTGATCTCCAGGCCTGTTGGCAGAAGCTTCGTTTCTGCAGCCATTTCACACACACCCTTTGGATTTAGCGGCCGACCAGCACCCCTATGATGAGCAGCAAAAAGAGCTTTCAGAGTACCCAATACCAAACTTCTCGAGGTGGGTGACTGAAAAAATTAAGCCCCTTCCTGCTCATAAATAGAGGCCTTTAGGAACAGCATCTAGCAGTTCACGCAGATGCCAATATGGATAGTCTTCTGGAAAGGATTACATTTTTAGTAAATGATTAACAAATAGTTTTCAGATTTATAGTCACTTTTTGAAAAAAGGTGACTTTTTAGTAACCTGAATAGGAACATAGCTCTGAGCATGGGATATTTTGTGTTAAAACCCAAGCTGCAGCTTCCCTGTCAAGCTCTCATCTGAAACACAAGCAAGGTCAAAATCTCTCCTTCGGTCTTGTGGGAACATTTTGAATTGGTTTAAAAATTGATTCTGCTGCTCTGGTCCTGATTGGTTCATTTGAAACCAGAAGTAAACTACAATGTTAATATATGGGTAAGCAAACCTCAGGGCTGAGAATCTGCTTGTTCATCCGCCGGTGCTGGTGGGTGTTTGGCAAGGTTTCTACCTTCGCCAGGACTTGAGTAAACCTGCTGGTTCAGCCGAAACACCTCAACAGGCGCTCCACTTTCAGCAAGCCCTGTGGCGTTTCCCTGGTTCTGCTGCCAGCAGGACCTCAGCTACGGGTGTGCAGTCAGATATGTGCTGCAGGCCTGGGGTCTGTGCCAAGGAGAAGGTGCAGAGCACGATGCGCAACTGCATGCTGGTGGGGGAGATGATT
The DNA here is from genome assembly GCA_013399715.1 of Alectura lathami. Lineage (NCBI taxonomy): Eukaryota > Metazoa > Chordata > Aves > Galliformes > Megapodiidae > Alectura > Alectura lathami. Next base: position 479,074 of record VXAV01010391.1, read on the forward strand.
CCTGGCTTACTTGCTCCTATGTGCGGTGAATACATTTGGAAATTCCCTCCCAGTTTTGCAGAGAAGTGATATTTATTATGATTACCTTACCCCTCCCTTTTGGTTTTTACCTCCATGTTTTTTTATCACCGGGACGGCTAGAGAACGGAAGAAAATCCAGTGCATCGTGGAAAGAAGGAGGCTCTGCCCAGCTCGGCCGGAATCAGTGTTTTGCTTTCCTGGCCACATGTTAAACACTCATAAAGTTTCCTGTTTTCTGCTGTTTCATGCAAAGATCTTCTACCTCTGTCTCAGAATATAAAGGCTGCTGCATTGATGCCCTTTGCTTTTACTCAAAAAAGAAATTTCTGGAGATTATTTGAAGTCAGAAGACACTCAGTCTTCCAGACACTGAATTGTACTTAGTTGTGTATACTAAATCAAACACTAAGCTGCTATTTTATCATGGGATTCACATTTACCGTAGTTGTTTAGGGGCAGAGAAGGGACTGAGGCTTCATTGTGGGCAAGGTGGGATGGTAGAGCACATGAAGAGGACAAGTACAGAAAGTTTTAGAGATAGACTGATGGAAAATTCCCACCTGTTAACCTATATTCAGTTACAGCCTCGAGGTGCATCTGTAGAAGGAATATAAGCAGAGGGAGCTGGTTCGAGCAGTAGCCATCAAAATGTCTGTCTAGAGAGAGGTTCGGTTACAGGGGGAAGCTTTAAAAGCTTTGGTCTGAGTAGTTTAGCAAGGAGTTAACAGGGGAGGACATAGCAGGGGTGTATTGAGTTAACAGTACAAAGTGAGTTAGAAATGCTGACCTGTGATTTTGAGGGTTGGTGAAATAAAAAGTCTTTAGAGTGAATGCTAGGCAAAAAAAAAAAAAAAGAAAAAAGCAGAGGAGAGCTTGTTCTGCGAAAACAAACCTCCCCTTTTGGAATTGCCTTTGTGTTTAGGAAAAGAGCACTTTGCACATGGAAAAGTAGTTGGCACCGAACCCCTGCTCTCTGGTGGCAGAGCACTGGCAAACTTGTGACCCCTCTTATTCAGAGAGCTCCTGGCTGCTCACCCTGGACTGGTGGAGCTGCAGGAAGGGGGACACGTCGCCCACGTCCTTCCTTTCTGGACCCCACTGTGGTACCAGCAGCCTCCTCCAGCTCTGTCCCCATGTGCTGTCCTCTTTCTGCTTCATTTCTTTCTGCTTCTCCTCCTAGATTCCCCTTCATCGGGTGATGATGAAGATGACGACGATGAGTCAGAAGATACAGGTAATTTGTTTTTCTGGGATACAGAAGCTTTTTCTTTAAAAGAGATGTGGCTGCCATGTGGCATGGCTCACCTGGGCATTTGCCATCCATGTTGAAATTGGTGTTCTTAGGACAGGAGTGCAAACTCTTGGGACCAGGCACCAGAAATTTAGAAACAGCTACCAAGGTGGTATTATAGCTGCTCCCAGAATCTCATAACACTGGTGGCCTGGTTGTTTCGGACACATGATTCAGTGAGTTCAACTTGATGAGCTCACGTTATCAATTCTCCTTGCATGTAAAATCCAGACAGACCACTCTGTCATCAGTGTTTTTACTACACCGAAGTTACACCTTGCAGTTACACAACACAAACCTTAGCCTGCTTTATTTTTATCAGGTCTAATTCTGGTCCTTATGAGCATCTTGGCTGGAGGCAGAGGCAGCTCAGAGAATAAAATTCATGCTAGCCAAGCACCAAATTTACTACTGCTGTAAGCAAAGCCCCTTCGGCTTTCCAGGCTTTTCTTTAGCTTGCGTGGGGAAGGGAGCCCCAGGAGAGAGCCTCAGTGCTTCCACACTGAACCTCTTTCAGTCCCAGGGCTTGTTTCTTTAAGTGCAGTATCATTAATCAGGATCATTACATGCTTCATAGACATTAGTGTTGTGTTTTATTATGCTCTTTATATTTCTGCAAAGCGAGCTGCCTGTGCGTATGTGTTTTTAATAAATAAATGTATTGCATTTGAACTCCAAATCAGCTATGTACATTGGCAGAAGTTCAACATGACTGGAAAATTTCTCCAGCCCATAGCGTTGGACATGGAGGACTCTTTAAAACAGGTCTCCCACTGTAATAAATTCGTGCCGCTGTGTTGTGCAGTGTGTGGACAGTAATTGTGAGGTGCGGTGCCAGGCAGCCCGTCAGCAGCAGTTAGTGGTTTTCTGATAGCCTCTAATTAAGGGCTGGATGCCGAGAGTTGAAGAGCACCTTTGCAGAGGTGCTCAGTGCTCCTGATGCCTGCTGAATCTTGTTGGAGGGATGAGAAGGGGCAGCTTTGCTCTGGATTTGCTCCTGCTGTGGAGCAAATTCTGATGAGCACAAATCATTGCTCTGTCCCTTTTTTTTATGCGGTTTGTAGTAAACTCCATCTCTTAGCAACAGGTATCATAAAACACGAGCTGTTTTATGGTACAGAAAGACACGTTTCTCCTCACTGAGAAGGAAAACACGCATTTCACCGCTTGTATTTATAGCCTGTGTTCTGGGTCTTCTTGACTTCAAGGCGGTCTCTTTTTTTAGACCCAAAGGTAACCACTGGCTTTGCTTAAAGGTCTCGCTATAAAAAGGTGGATCCTCTTTTGCTTTAAAAATGGTTGATTAGTTGAACAAGCCAGAGCGGCGAAGGCTCGTGGTAGGTAGTGGCCTGAATGTGCTTTATGTTGCTTTGTTTAATGTCAAACCTTCCAGCTGACAGATCTTTGGAATGTGGGGAGCTGTGTGTTAATCCCAGCACCACCACCACTGGGTCATCTTGATGGGATCAGGAGCTGCTGGGCCATCCCAAGCAGGAGGACAAACGGGTATAGCCAGTGCCATGTCCCGGAGTCCTGGGTCCTCCATCTCTAGTGGCAAAAAATACCCTAATGAGGTGTATTAGCCCCTGCCTGGCCATCAGACATCACTGTGGTCAAGAGTCATAGGAATGAGGGCAATAAACACACCTTTTGTGCAACAGCAAAATATAACCAAGAGTTATTCTTGTGCAGAGAGTGGTAGTATGTCCAGGACTGACTTATTGTGTCTTGCCATATTTTGCACATCACTGAGCAATAATATCTCCTGCCCCCTTTTAATGTTATGTGAATTTTCTGGCTTGCTTGTGTTGTTCAAAAGTTTCTTCGTATTTATAGAGAGGGGCTTGGAGAGCTGATTCTAATAACGGCTTGAGTTTGAAGCCAGTCTCATTGATTTTGGAGATTTGACCCAAGACTGTTTAAATCAAAGTTGGAATTACCAAAGTGATGGAATGAGAGGAAATTGCACCTAAAGAAAATAAGTATTTGATGCATCTTGGAGAGAATGCAGACAGTATCCCTTAGAGACAGGTGGCTGTAAAGAAGAAAGAGGAACCTCAGCAACATCAAATCATCCCGTTGTTGTAGCCTTGTCAGAAACTGCGATCCACCTTTGTAAAAAGAGGCTTCCCAGTACAGCTGTTTTTCCTGGCCCTGGAACAAAAACCAAGCTCCCTTTTCACACAGTGCTCTTCTGCCCCAGTGCTCCCTACCCGCCTGTATCTGTTTGTTTGGAGCCCCCGCTGTGTCACCCCAGCGCCTTCAAAGAGCCCCTATAATCTCCAATTAAATCTGGCTGTGTACTCAGAGGCGTCAGCTGGGGGAATTACACAATTAGGGTTGATTCTGTCTGCTGCAAAATTTTATGGCAGCTCCTAATTGCTAAATAAGTGCTCGGCTGTATTAATTATTTCAAGTATTGCTCTCAGTTTTTTAATTGGTCATTTCAGGCGGATGGGTGGCCAGTGTCTTTGGCGAACAAAATGGACTGGCAACTTTAGTGCATGATGATGAGAAAGGGATGGTGACAGTGCTTGAAGGTCCCTTTTTCATACATACACATGCAGAATCATTGCTCGTAATTAATTTAGAGCGAGCAGCTCTAAAAATTTTTTGTACTATCTTTCATTCTTCCTCACTCCCAAAACTCTAAGGAGCTTTGCAAGCTTTGCTGAAAAGAAGAATTAGACAAAATTTTTACCCCCTTTAAAAAGCAGTGATGAGAGGACTCTGGGGGCACAGTAAACCGAAAGTGCTGTTGTTTTGTTCACTGCTCATGGGAATGAGAACAAAGGCACCGTTCTGAATGCCTAGACACTTTTTGCCAGTGCCAGCTCGAAGTGCACAATGCCCTGGTTGGTGGAAGCTCAGCGTGTTAATTCGGGGGTGCTGAGTCCTGATGAGCCCTAAATCACGTGGGACAGCACCCAAACAGAGGGGACGCACTTGAGGAAGAAGCTCTGTCTAATGACAGAGTCTATATGGAGAAGATCCCTGGTACAACAGCAAGCAGCAGGTTGTAGAGATACCCTGCTCCGCAGCAATGCATGGGGATGTTTCCATCAGCGCCTGGCCTCAACCTGAATGCACCCCACAGTTCTTCACCATTTTTCTAAGCTATCAGAAGGTGGGTGGCTACCTGGCACCCCATTTAGTCCACGTTAATGTGCAGCCTTTGAGGCCCTCCTAGATGTGCCTAGATTTATTTACAGTGAGCTTTGCAGCACCTGAGGTTTTGCAGCAGCAGTGCTGCACGGACTCCTTTTGCTTTCATTTCTGCCAGCTGCACACCTGCTCTGAGGCTATCCCAGCAAGAAAAGGGCCTTAAGCAGTTCCATTTTTCAAAAGATGAAGGTTACGTGGCACGGGTGACCACCAGATAGATTCCTCTGATACATGGAGATGACTGACAGGAATCACAGTACATGGTGCAAGGCAGTCTGAGGGCAGGTGCAAGGTCTTAATACTGAATTTTCCCCGCTGGCAGAGCTGTGACACTACCAAGGCACCGGTGTCCAGCTGCCCAGCTGCAGCGGTGTGAAAGCTGATGAGATGCGGGAGCAATGCACCCAGGTGCCAAAGGGAAACCAGCAGTGCATCAACAGGTGTGAAAATCATAGAATCATAAAGGTTGGAAAAGACCTCTAAGACGATCTAGTCCAACCATCAACCCATCACCACTGTGCCCACTAAACCACGTCCCTGAGTGCCACATCCTACGCGTTTCGTGAACACTTCCAGGGGCAGAGACTCCACCACCTCCCTGGGCAGCCTGTTCCAATGCCTGACCACTCTGAGAGAAGACGTTTTTCCTGGCATCCAACCTGAATCTCCCCTGGTGCATGGTGCATGGATTGTCTGAGCTGAGCTGTGTGAGCCTACGTGCAGCATCCTTGGAGCTGAAATGCAGCGGATGGAATCCACTGGGAGGGTCAGGTGTTGGTGAATCTCCTTCAGGCCTTCTTCATTCAGTCGTGCTTGTCAAAGGCTTTCAAAGTCCCTAATCCTTGCCCACCCTTGGAAATGCAGAGTGCAGTGATGTATGAGCAATGTTACTCTTGCACCTTTTTGTCTGGTCTGTGGGTTTTAAACCAAGGTGGAGTCACCACTGACTTACTTGGAAGCAGAACAGGATGGGTCCCATGGAGTTAAACACATCAGCACTGGGGAGCACTGGAGGGGGGGAACAGCTCAGGTGCCTCTCAGAGAGGCTTGAAATGAGAGAGAAAACCTTGCACACACTTGTAGTGAAGGGAAGGGCTTCACCAAGGTGGGGCTGTGATCCTGGGTGGGATTTCTGAGCATCTCACCCCTGGAGGTGTTCAGGGCCAGGGTGGATGGGGCTTTGGGCAGCCTGATCTGGTGGGAGGTGTCTGCGCGGATGGCAGGAGTTGGAACCCTGCCAACCCAAACCTGTAAGATCCCTTCTAACTCAAACCTGTCTAAGATCTTCACTCTGGGAGAGGCTGGCAGGGACGCTCTCCCGGCAGAGCTCTGGGCTCTTGTTGCCCATGGCAAGTTGTGCAGGGCCAGCGCCTTCAGTTTGCCTTGGCCAGCAGCGCTCAGGGCTGTGTGACCATTGGGTTTGGGTACCCTGTGTTGGTGGGTGCTTTCTTCCTATCTGAGGAGGTGCTGGTTGCACTTCTTGGCCTCCTCTTTGCTATTTTGGAAAGCAAACACTGCATGCCCCCATCTCCCTTTGGCCTCGGCTCAACATGCCTCCCCACAGCAGGGGAAAAGACCCAAGCACAGCTCTGCACTGCTTCCTTAAGCAGAAATGAAAGCTTGAGAGGCTTGTTTTTAAAACTTTCTCTTTCTTTCTTTCCAGTATAATAAGTTTGCTGCCGCTGCTGCCCTAATTTGGAGTTAATATGTAATGTTTGTAATGATGCCAAGAAACATTGCTGTAGTTAGGGCAGATGATAAAAAGTATCTCTACTAACACTAGTATTTTAAAACTTATCCCTGTTCAAAGGTAACATGAATCTTCAAAACTAAAATCACTTGAACTTTCTGAACATAAACATGATAAACCAGTTTGGCACTGGCTTTTTTTCCTTTCCTTCCCTTAAGGAGGCTGCACTATGTTTGTGCTCACCGGGAAACAAAATTTTCCAAAGCACTCAGCTAATACTTTTTCTCTGCTCCCTTGCTGGCCCATCAGCATTTTTTTACAGTTCCAACATCTTTGTGCTGTTCATGCTTCTTGGCTACTATTGTCCTGAAGGTACATCTGTATCTTTTTACACACTGAGGCCAGATCCTCACTCTGATAGCTATCCCTGTTGACTTAAAAGCAGCTACTCGAGATTTATACTGGCATTACCAAGACAAGAACCTGGTCATGAACCTTTCATCGCAAACCTAAAATGCAAACACCCTGCCTACGTCTATGAGAGTCATTTAGCTGGAAAGCATTTCTGTGTCATTTATCTTAACTGCAGCAGGTAGCAATTTAACTGTCACTCCACACAAGCCAAAGCCTCTCAAATGCATCTGCTCAGCAGCTGATATTCTCTGTAGCAGAAATGGGCCTGCTCAGCTTGTCTTCTTTTTCTCAGGTGTCCCCTTCTGGACCCGGCCAGATAAGATGGAGAAGAAGCTGCTGGCAGTTCCCGCCGCGAACACCGTTCGCTTCCGATGTCCGGCGGGTGGAAACCCAACTCCCTCCATCTACTGGCTGAAGAACGGCAAAGAGTTCAAGGGAGAGCACAGGATCGGGGGCATCAAGGTGAGGCCTCAGTTTGGGTCTCTGTGTTTGTCAGAAGTTTCCTGTTGGCTGTAGGAAATTGTGTTTCACTGTTAATTACGTTGGTACGTGAATGAGCATGATCCGAGCTTTGATGGAATGGAGGTGTTTCTGGCAATCCTAGCAATTGCTCTACACCAAAGTGTTAGGTAGGGCTGCTCCCCATTGAGATGTAAGGCTGGTTGCTGCGAGTTTGTCTATATTGGCCATCCAGGGATCAGGTAAAAATGAGGATGAATTTGTTGGGCACATTGTGGACTGTAATGAGAAAGCAGGAGCAGAAACTTCTGTCCCAGTTTCTGGAGATTAGCCCAGTGCACTGAGATGTGCATGACCAAGCCATAGCTACTGCCAGCTTTCAAAGAGAAATGACCGTTGCTTGAAGGTGTAGGAAGGACCTCACCGAAGGGCTGGACTGCTGTGCTGGTGATCATTAACATTCTTGTGGTGTAAATCATTGACCCTTGGTCAAGTGTTGGATTTCCCTGTATCCAGAGTAATAGCATCTGCTCCTTGGCTTCTTTCTTCTCCATCTTTCCTTTCTACTATAAGATGATCTGGAAAATATTCTGGCTTGAGTGCACACCAGAGCCCAGTGCATTCAAATGATTGGAAAGTTCAGAAGTTTCTGTGTTACTGTATATGACAAACGACACAATTTTAACAGGAAAATCATCTGCTCTGATTTTATTGTTGTTCCTTTGTCCCCTTAAGGTCACAATTATACACATTTGGGGACAAAAAAGTTGGCAGTGGCTGGCTATAACAATATCAGCCTCCTGAGCAGTGATTTCCAGACTGCACTCTGCCAGCCCTGGCATCTCTCTGGGCTACTTCCGAAGAAAGAAGGTGAATTTTCAGAACGCACCTTCACCAGTGTCTTAAATAGCTCTGTGCTGATGCCTGTAACCCCGTGAAAGGGGGCTAGGCATGTGAAGCGTGCAGGGCTCCAGAAACCAGGATTTGAAAAAACCTTCCCTCCCTGCCGTTTTGAGGCTGTTGCTTTCCTGTTAGCTCAGGCCCATTCCTGAAAGAGCCCTTTGTGGATGTTTCAGTGAAGCCTTTGAAGGTCCCTCTCGACCCTGTCCCTGTTCCAGCCTGGACGAGGCTCAGGACACGCTCGGTTTTAGATCTGAAAATGTAAGCAGAGCAAAGACGTGGAGAAGCAACTCCTGTCTGTAAACAGTCTTACAGCAGATAACATTTATGAAGCACAAGCATCTTTTACTAATTGCATGCTGTAAGGATCGTCATGAAGTGTTTTCAGGCTTGCGTGCGCCGTTTGAACGGCTTTTTACAAAACTGTGTGACATCAGCTGCTCTAAATTATGCTTGCAGAATAAAATCTAAAGCTGAAAGCAATTCCCCTCCCCACTTCCCAGTGGTTTTAATCTATCCTTGAGTTTAAATTGACACATTTCATCCTCTGCAACAAGGTAGTGAGTCTTTGGCATCGCTGTGCTTTGTTTCTCTAGGGGCACCTTCCAGTAACAAGCCAATGCTTAAAGAGCTGTTGAAGGCAATGTCAGGCCAATTACAGCAAGATTGGTTTAAGCTCTCTATCTGTCTAGTTATAGTTCTTTGTCCCTTTCATAATATAAAGACATCTTTCTCTCTCTGTAATTTTCCTTGTCATATTTGCTTGCTTTTGCTCTTGAGCCACGGTTAGTTGTAAGTAGTCGAATGTAAATCTCATCCAATATAAATATACTGATAGGTATCAACTGAGATTTGAACCAGAAAAAGAAATTGAAAACCTGCTCAGTATCTCATGTATTTAAGATTTAAATTCCCTGTTAAAACTTAGCTTCATAACAGGATTAGGCAGCTTGAAAAGAATGGGCAAGATCCAGATCTGGCAGAGTTTGTTTGGCTTGCTTCATCTCAAGATCAGGTCTTAACCCAGAAATCTTTGAGCTGGGAATTTTCTCATTTGTTCTCAGTGTGCAGACTAGTTTAAACGTTGATTGTGAAAGGTCTGTGGTCAGCAGATGAAAGCTGACCACTGTTCCACTTCTGCCTCTCGCAAATGACGTGCAGATCCTGTGTGATTGTCAGAGCCCTCTGTAAAGTCTGCAAGAGAGACAGGCAAATGTTGAAAACATGAAGCCCAGGCTAAACTTGGCATCCTTAACTGGTAGAGAAAAGAAATTCATATGACTTATCATATGAAATTTCCCAAAGAGCATTAATGGTTAAATCCGTGTTGGAATCTCTAATATCGTAAGCCTGTGTGTGTTAAATGACCCTAGAAGGGAAGATCGAGGGGGAGGGGAGATAGGGGATTATCCCTTCCCCAGACCATTGCACTGACTTGCATACCAGTCTGGCAAACACCGACTGAGTTTCCAAGTGTGTCTGCAAATGTTTGTTTCACAAGAAGCCAAGAATGACAACACCAAATAAACCAGAGGGATTTCCAGTATCGCACTGACTTGATTAATGTCTGCACTAAGTCATTTCATGTTTCTAGTGTTTTATCAAGTACAGCAACCATCCTGAGTTGCGAACATCCTTTTTTATTATGCCTTAAATCTAGGCCTAAAATAAAAAGCCCTGTTGTTTCTAGAAGAGTTCCCAAACAAGTTTTCCCCCCGCGCTTGTTCCCCGAGGTTCACGTCTTTGTTCAGAGTCCAAAGTGCCTGTCACAGACCCAATGATGAGAAGTTCCTAGGAAGTAAATACAAGACATGCTGAGTAAAAGACTTAATATGGACCTGATTTTATAATACAGCTCAGACTAGGGAGCTGACCAGGTATCTGGAGTCCCATTTCCTTGGACTAGCTCCTTGGGGTTCCACAATGTCCTGCATTATGCTGAGGAGTGGATTAAAAGAGCTCTTTAGACACACCTATGAAACAAGTTAGTATGGAAATGAGCCACTGAGCAGCCACAAATTTGCATTCAAGCTTCCTTGACAGTCTGGTATGTTCAGATGTGAACTCAGGGTTCAGTTCTTACAGCTCTTGTTACCCTGTAACTGCACCACTGTTAGGGATGCAACAAGTGGGATGTTGCTGAACAAAGGTGGAATGGTGGTTCTGCGCTGAGCTCCATCTGTGCCGTCCTGGGTCGGCAGAGAGTGCAGTCAGACCTGACCAAACTTCTGCAACAACCATGACTGCTCTGCCTGCTATTATATATGCCCTGAAATGAAAGGAAATCCTATATGCACAACATCTGAAAAGTGTGGTAGTCAGCACTGCTATTCCCAGGGACGTGGAGATGTACAAAGCGAGGGGCTTTGCCAAAATGGCTTTTGCTTGCGTATGTTGAAACTAGGCAAGCTGTTTAAGCTGTCTGCTTCTCTGACTTCAAACCTTCCCATTCCAAAATTCTGGCTTTAATTGTGACTTGACCCTTTAAAGGAAAGCATGTGGATGCAATTTATGTGTAGCAAAAGAGGTTAAATGATTTCATATTCGAGTTCACCTGCTGCAGCAAGAAAACTCCAGGAGCAATTACACCCTTGTTTTCTCCATCAGCCTTTGACGTTCTGAAGCACAGCATTATTGTAATGTCCTGCTTCTGTGTTCTTGGAGTCACCTCCACAATGTTCAATAAAGTTAAATGTTCTGCTCTGGGCAGCAGAAGGCATCAAATGAATATCCAGAGATTTGCAGAGCTTTTATATTCAATGCATCCTGAAGTAATCTTTGTTTGTGTTGCTTTCTGTATTAATTCAATATTTGCTTTCCATATCCATTATTTCTTTTGCACTCATTAGAAACAAACATTCTAGCAAGGAGTGCAGAGCAGTGGGTCAGGGTGGAGGCACGGGTTGTACTTTCCCTTCTGCTACTGAACAACCAATAACCCTGGATATAAGCCACATCCAGAAGAACGAGTATGACCCTTGAAATGAGTATTTACAATGTTCAGGCCAGTTCTGGGGTCCGTTCACGCTGGCCCAGTTTGTAGAAGTTCATCGATTGCTCACTGATTTGAAGGGTCTGTGATGATGGCACTTGACCATGGGCTTGATGGTTTGATTTCTTCTTCTAGCTGCGACACCAGCAGTGGAGCTTGGTGATGGAGAGTGTTGTGCCATCAGATCGAGGAAACTACACCTGTGTCGTGGAGAACAAGTACGGCAATATTAGGCACACGTACCAGCTTGATGTTTTAGGTAAGATTTCTGTTTTCCTTCAGCAACAGATCTGTGATGATACTGAACAGGTAATGTGATGGGATGTGGGAAGCAGGAGCTTGGTTTCCTTCCCAAATAGCTGAAGCCAGGAGGAAGCCGCCCTTTGACCATCAATTCAGCCTCAGATCTGCAATCAATAAATTACTTAGCTGGTCTAGAGAGGGGCCAGAGAAAGAATGGTGTGAGCAGGGCTGAGATTCCTGCTCTGTTCCTGGTGATTCTTCCTCATTTGGCTTGAGGAGCCCTGGCTGGCGAGGTGGCTAGGATGCCTGGGATAACAGTCCCAGTCTGCACCCTTTCTGCTGAAGAGCAAGGAGATTCCCCATCTGAAACAACTTCTGGTAGATCACTGTGAGCTGCCGCCAATGAGTGATGCTGTCTCCTCCTGTCATGAGCACTGAAGGGTGAAGAGAGGAGTCCTTGCTGGAAGAAGGATGGGTAAATTTACATTCTCCTCTCTTTTCAGAACGGTCACCCCACCGACCGATCCTACAAGCAGGACTCCCTGCCAACCAGACCGTGGTGGTTGGGAGTAATGTGGAGTTTCACTGCAAGGTCTACAGCGATGCCCAGCCTCACATCCAGTGGCTGAAACACGTGGAAGTCAATGGCAGCAAATACGGACCCGATGGGACACCCTATGTCACTGTGCTGAAGGTTGGTGCTCGCTCCTTTTCACCCTCAGGGCAGCCTTGGTCTCGGTGTTGCAGAGACCAGTTACATTGTGGGAATGCTTCTCAAAGAAGCCCACTGTCTTGTGGCAAAAGAGCACTGAAGTAAGGCGCTCACCATCAATGGAAGCCATAAAGTTTTATTGACGTGTTCGTAAATAAGCCCTAGACTAGCAGCGCAATGCGAACCAGAAACTCCTGACAGAGTACGCTCAATGCCACAGTTCCTGGAAGGGTGTTTATTATTTAAATGAGATTTTTGTGAGCTCCAGGTTCCGTTTTATGTGATTGTTTTGTGTCTATGAGAAAAAAAAATGAGAATAAGCCAAGGACAACTGTTGGGATTGTTCTTTCCTTTAAGTCTGTGCAGTAGAATATTCTGCTTTTGGAGGTGGTACAGCAAAAATGTCCTAAAGTCAATGTTCCAGACTCTGCTGTTTGCCAGAGATAACACAACTACTGTAGTGGCACAGATAAGCAAAGTAGTTGTAAGGGCTCAGGCAACTGTGAGAAATGCAGCATAATAAAAATAAAAGAGAAGCTGTCAGATTGCATTTGACCTAAAATTGTAAAAATAACCCTTTTTGCTGCTTCAATAGAGGTATTTTCAGTTCTTATTAAAGTAAAAGGCTCCCAACTAAAACACATTCTTTCGTTTTCCAAGTAAACATACTGCAGCGCACATGTACTAAATAATGCTCAACTACCAGCACCTGAGAGCCAAGAGAGTCTTGTTCCAGCCACTAACATTTGTGAGCAGTGCTCTTATCCATGCTCAGGAAAGCCTATTTTTTAATTGAGCAGAAAACTCACTTAGTAAAACACCGCTTTGTAAATGCTTTCTAGAAAGAGAGCTTCCAGATTACAGAGAAAACAAAGCCAGCAGGTCTGGTTTCTCCTGAACCAGCACAGATATAAAAGTGGGGAACAGAGTGAAAATCACATTGGGCTTCTAAGATCCTCTCCCCTTCTCCCCCTCCTTTTTTTTTTTTTTTTTTTTTTTAATAATTAAAGGCATCCTGTTTGTATGTATTAAAATACAGACTGCCAAATCCAGTTTTTCTGATGCTGGAAACAGATTCTGTCCCTGTCGTTTTGAGCTGAGGTTGTCCTCTGCATGGACATTCCCCGTGCACATCCTGCTGCACACAACCTTTTTTTTTTTCTCTTTGTATGAAGTTTTTTTTTAAAAAAACAACTTATCAGACAGCATCTACAAAACTGTAACTCAGCCAGATACATGACAGTAAAAGCCAGAGACCCTGGAAATAATTACACAGATTGAAATAACAGATTGGTTGGAAGAAATGGCTGGAGACAGCTCTTCAGGATTGGCAGCAGGCACTTCTTGCAAGTTGATAAAACTTTTTATTTTCTGTCTGTGCCTCCAAATGTGTTTGAATTATGCATATTTGAATTTCCCCCTGGTTTCACAGCCCAGTACCACGCTCTGAATAGCTGGCTGTGTCACATGCCATCTCATATAGTCTCCGGGCTCCGTGTGTGGTCCCCATGGAATAAAGTGCTACCTTTTGGAAGTTTGCAGAGCCGCTGCGAACAGTGGCTTGTGTCACAAGCACAAGCTCCCATTTTGCTGTGGCAAAGAACATATAAATAGTCCGTATAAATAGCATTTTAAAATTACGTTTGAGCGGCACCGGGGTGGCTAGGTAATTAGAATTGCCAAATACCTTCTCTTCTGTGGACGGCAAAGGCTCCGCATTCCTCGAAGGGGAGCACAGGCAGGCGTTTGAAAGCAGAAGTTTTGTTTGGTTTTATTTTTGCTGAATAGGACCAGCACACGTCTATTTACTACTTCTGGTTAATCAGGAATGCTTTGAATTGTATTAATGCCTGCATCAGCACTGGAGCATGGAGCATTTCCATTTTGGGATGCATCTTTTGTGCACCAGTACTGGGCCTCGGTGGAGCTGTACCATGCCCAGCTTTGCAGGGATTTTTTTTTTTTTTCTGTCGAGGGGGGATGTGCTTATTTTTTCAAAACTAAAGATGATCTCGCTGTCATCTTAGGGCCACTCCTTTGGCTTTATGGACTCATTGCCTGTGTGCTGTGCAGTGCTGTTTCTTTGAGGCAGGATCCTGCCCGTGCTGCTGGAGCAGGGTCCTGGTCGCAGCCTTTCTGACCACAGCTGCTTCGGAAAGGGCCCCCCACTGCCCAGCAGGATGGTGCCTGCAGGGAGATAAGGCCCTTTTATCAGCCTGCCTTTCCCTCCTGCTTTTGAAAGATTTTGTGGAGTGTAGGAGCAGTTTGAATAGGAGGAACATCCCTGTCTCCACCAGAGCAAGGGGAAAGGAGAGGTGCCCAGCGCATGAAATTCCCCCCTCGCATCTAAATCAGGGGGACAAAACCCACCCCAGGCCAGATGGATAAACTGAATGCTGTACTTTGAGTCCATTTTTTAAACAGCCCAACAAAACCAAGCCATCACCTGCGTCAGTTCCTGAAAGCCTGGGCTCATTTGTGATCAAAGGCAAGCCCTTGTTCTTTGCAGAACACTAAATGCATTCCACTTTTGGAGGGGGGCTGGCAGCACGGTGCCCAGGCTTTGTCAAAGGCTAAATTGTACGTTCTGCATTGAAACAGGCCTGGTTTAATTACAAACGAGGCAGCAGCAGCAGGCAAGCACATTTCCCCACTGGTCAGGGCAGACAGACCTTGCAGCATGTGAGCCTCAGAGATGAGATCAGGTGAAAACCAGCGGTGTTTGCCATCAAACATGGACACAGCAGCTCCTTGCTGATGCCACCTCTGGGTTCAGCTTCCAGTGACTTATGGAATCTGGCAGCCTTGTTGATTTTAATGGGCTGAGAGTCACATTGGCAGAATCAGGTCCTGAAATGGAAAGTACTGAGATGGGGCTGGAAAGCATGAGAACAAAACTGAGAAATGCAATCAGTTTATTTTCATTTCCAGGTCTGAAGCTGATATTTTTCTAGACTTCCCCTAGGCTACTTCTAAGGCCACCCGAAACAGTTGTGTATTTTCTAGCAAAATGCAAACAACTGTTCAGGAACAAACTGATATGCGGTTGTGGCATGTAGGAAGAAGAGAAATAAAACCCTGCTTAACAGACTGAAGTTTGTTTGATTTATGTGCGCCACTTTATTTACTAAAGAAGAGGCTCCTATAAGCAGTGGAAAAAATTACAGCTAATTTTTGAAAGGCAAAGTCAGCAGCAAGTCTCAGAGCGCCACTGCTTATATTTTGTTTCCAAATTCTATTTTGGAATCTGATAATTGAAACAGTATTTGCCGAGCTGGGTTGCAAACACAAATCTCTGCTTAAGCCCTTTCTCTGCTGCTCCTGTCTGCAGAGTTATTAAAGAACCGTAGGGCCTTCGACTGCTGTCAGATAGAGAGGTGGGGATTTGTTCTGTTTTAACGAAGAAATGGCATGTTCCAGCAGCAGGAACACCAGTGAAGGGGAGGGAGGTCACTGACATGTGGTGTGGGGACTTCTCTTCTTTGCCCAGGTCCTGGGCAGGTTTTCACCACAGGGTGAACTGGGCTTGAACAGTCAATCCTAGCTAATATAGGTTCGATGGAGGTAATGTTTGGTTTACTGAAGTTCAGGTTTCTGTCTATTCCTGCAGTCTTGGATCAGTAAAAACGCTGAAGCCGATGCTAACCTAAATCTGTTCAATGTGACAGAACAAGATGAAGGAGAATATCTGTGTAGAGCCAACAATTTCGTAGGCATAGCCGAAAAACCATTTTGGCTCCACATTCGCAAACCAAAACCAGGTAAACCACAGACTCTGTCCCAAGGCCCTGGCAACTGCAAGAATGAGCTTATAACATTTTAAGAAGCTAGTGATTAAAATTACTATTCATTTTGTATTATACCCTGTCAACTGACACTGAATGGCTTTATCTTATTTTCTTGCTATTTTTTTTTACAAGAATGTAACGCCTATACAGCAACTGCCATGGAAAAATTCCCACAATAAAATGACTGTCAAATTTTGCTATCAACTCTTCACGCTTTTATTCCTTTCCCTTCCTTACAATTGAGTGCTGATAACAGAATTGCATGCTAATGACCTGTGACGTTCAGTGCTCTGGAAAACCAAGCTCTTTCAAGGTTTCTGCCCCCAAAATTGATATAATCATTACCGACTGTCTTCTGTCCCTTTGAGGATTAACTGGGAGGTATCAGCGTTTACTTGTACAAGCAAACACGTTAAGCAGAGAGCAGCAGCCGTGTGCTGAGCTCTCTGATGTGACTCCAGCTGTTGCACCCCTGGAGGGTTTGGCACCTTGAGATCAGCCAGTCACACTGTGATATGAAGGGCTGGATAATAAATCTGTGGCTTTGAAATGCCCATTTTGAAAATATTAAAAAAAAAAAAAAAAACACTGAAAATTCAGTATTCTCCAATGAACTAAATGTTTGTATGTTCATCTGATCAGCACTTGAGTCTTTCCCCACTACCTGCCTCTCCTGTCTCATTTTGTTCCAACTTTCCTCCTTACTTTCTCTCTCTCCCACCCTGTACTCACCCTACTAATCCAAAGTCAGTCATATTGTGGGGGCAATTTTTCATTTGGATGCTTTTGCTTGCATGCTTCTTTAGTGGGACAGAGTAAGAACCTGGTGAAGGGAACTTTTTTGCTTTTGACTGCAGGTTGCAAAGGGGAGTGAATGAATCTATGTGGAAGATGGGCCATTGGAAAAAAAAAAATAAAAAAAGCAACAACAACAAAACCACTTTAATCTGCTTTTGAAATTTGCCTGTGGTGTCCTCACACTTGCTGGGAATGTGGCTTATTCTCTGTTTTCCCTCTTTCTATATGTATGTGTTTTTTTTTCCCCTGTAGACAGCAGGTGTTAACACAACGGATAAGGAGCTAGAGATTCTGTACTTGCGAAATGTTACTTTTGAGGATGCTGGGGAATATACTTGTCTCGCAGGGAATTCTATTGGGTTCTCACATCACTCTGCTTGGCTGACGGTGCTACCAGGTATTTCCTTCTGTGCTGGCCTCTCCTTCCCTCTCCAGGGTGCTCTGATGTTTGCTTTAGAAATGCCAAGTTCCTGCAGACACGTTACCCAGGGAGGGCTCCCCTCTGGAATTTGCTGTGCCAGTGGCAAATTAGCACAGCAGAAGACCCCTGTTGCATACTCATAGCTGACAGATTTTGCGTTTAATCCCAGGATTAAAATTCTTATTGCAGTAATGATACAGAATGGCCTGTATCTTTTTAGATGGTGATAACTCAGAGGTGCTCACAGCTTCTGCATTAAGAAACTGTTTTTAGGTGCCAAAATTAGACACTTTGTCTTCTTATGCTGCCAGTGCACTCAACAGGAGAAGGAAACTTCCCATCAGATGATCCAGCACTGTATGGACACATACAGTAGATCATCTTATGGAGGATCCTTTCTGTCCAACCTCTTATCTCAACCTAAAATCAGATGCACAAGCAGTTGGTGTGAGTACATCCGTCCCTGCCTGTAGCATTATTTCCGCTTCACAGATGAGCAGGCCCAGATAGGGATCTCAAACAGGAGGTCCACCAGAGTCATCCATGGACAGAGCCCAGGAGCCCTGGCTCCCAGGGCACCAAATGCTGCCTGCCCCGGCTGAATTTGATGATGATGATGGCTGTCATGGGCTTGAAACCCAAGGCTGGAGTGACCTCAGTTTTGTGATCCTCTCACATGCAAAGCTCTCATTGTTAATGAAGCCAGCGCAGAATGTGCAACAGGAGGGGTCTGCCCTCCAAAAGAGGAGGACAAGGCAGTGCTGTGCTTCACCAGCAGGATCTGCCTCCGGCTGCAGGGACAGCCTAGGCAAGCATCAGCAGTGTTCACATGGAAGCTAAGTGGGTGCTGTGCGTTGGAAAGGGTGCAGTAGGCACTTACTGAAAGGACACCCAAAATCCTTTACGGCAAAGTTTGGCTTACAGAGTTGTAGGACACATGTTGGTTTATTTCACAAATACATCTGTCCCAGGATGTGTTTAGCAACCAAGGAACTTTGGCATTTCTAGTCTTGAGTCCATCTCTGCGGGTGATTTGGTCTCACACACTTCTCCTGGGGCTCAGAAGGGTTTCCTCCATGCCTGACCCTCTGCTGGTGGGATCTGCTGATCTTTTCTCTGTTTATTTGCCAGCTCTAAAATAGCTGATCTGATCCTGTTTCTGCTTCTGCCATCTGCAGAGATGAGAAATCACTTCCTTTGGTTAGAGCACTAATATTTCCATTACTTAAGAACCTCCCAACTCTGTCTCATTCAACCATTATGTTGTTTGTACAATGTATGAAATCACACCTCCTATTTAAGTAAAGAAAGATGGGAAGAAAGAAAACCACCTGACCTTTACGATGAAGTCAGCTGCAGCGAAGGACAGCCATCCACGCAGCAGCAGGCTCTGAAATGCTGCCCACAGGGAGGGAGATGCAGGATGCGGCCCTCCGGTGGAACCCCTTGTGAACTTCTGCACTCACTAAGGGAGGAGATAGAGCAGAAATACTGTGAGCTGTGACCTTAAGAGACCTGGAAACCCTTCCCCATAGGAAGAGATCGGTGCCTGGCAGGATCATAGCTGGCACAGGTGCTGACGTGCTGGTGCAGCATCCATGGTCACCCACAGCCCTTTCTCCATGTGCATCCTGGACAGCATAGACCTGATTTGGAGCCTGCTGCTGCAGCCAGTACCTGCCAAAGCACTGATGTAAATGAGACATTAGCAAGCTAACCATGTCAGCGTGACTTCATTGTAAAGTTTTTCACTGCTGACTGTTCCTCTGATGCTGATCCACCTTTAGGGGATGAAAATCTGGTCCCGCCATGGCCCTTCCTCCTGTCAAAGTGTCTGTCCTGAAGGGAACAAGGGGAGAACCACAGATGAGCCTTGCTGGTCCCAAAAACGTCTTGCTGGCAGGTGATCTCTGCTGATGGGCTCATGCCGTTGCCCTCCTGGCTCAACCACCTCTCCAGGCAATACCTTCCAATGGAACTGAATTTTCACAAAATAGTTACATGGTTATCCATCATGAGACTTCTTCCCTTTGTGATGCATTACCCCTGGGTGCCATTCGAGCCACTTGGTCCCTCAGGGCAGGCACTAATCCAATGGAGATCTTCACTCAAACTCCAGATGTGCACGCTGGATGTTACTGGAGGGACCAATTCAGCAAAGGGCAGCAAACCCTAGACTTGCTATCCTTGCACATCCAAGGCATCCTGTGACATGGTTTGGATGTGTGGAGAAAGCAAGATGTGGTTCAGAGGGACAGACGCATGAAGGTGCCTTCGGTCTAGAGCAGTGGTTTTCAACCTATGGGCTGAAGGTTCTACAGCATTACGTCAAAGGGCAGTAAAATTACTCCCCCAAAAAAGGCAAATCAAAGTAATGTTTTAGCTACAGCTGCAGGTGGAAAACCACTGGCCTAGGACGGTCCCCTCACTGGAATCAGTCAGAAAATTTGTATGGCTGAGCAGATCTTCCCCACATTATCTGTACTGCATGTGTGGCTGCGGCTGGGCACCGCTGGCCCCACCTGACTGCTGTCTCTTGTTGCCGTGCAGCAGAGGAGCTAATGGAAATGGATGATTCAGGCTCAGTGTACACTGGGATTCTCAGCTACGGCGCTGGCTTTATTCTCTTCATGTTGATGCTGGCCATTGTGATTATCTGCAGGATGAAAATGCCAAACAAAAAAGCCATGAACACCACCACTGTACAGAAAGTCTCCAAATTTCCACTCAAGAGACAGGTAACAGAAAGTAGATACAAGATTCCTATTCCCCGCTATGGTCATTCCTTTTTTATTTTTTATTTTTCTCCCCTTGATGTTTTCTTTCTAGGCGAGAAACTCTACCAGAAAGACATTGCCCAGGAGGGACATAAGTTGGCTACAGTCTTGAAGTTTATTGCCCTTTTATTAATTTGTTTCTGTTCCATTGGAGCAGTTCATGAGCAGCTCCCAGTGCCTGCAGTGTAGTCATGGGTGCCTCAGAAAGCAGATCTTGCAGGGGAATAGTTTAGTCTTGGTAGAGGGGTAATTTGGGGAGCAAGAGCACATTAGATGTGCCTGCTCCTCCTTTCCCTGAGGTCGCTGGCAAACTGAAAACCATTCTCACAGAGATTCAGGAGGGTCTTCTTTGTCCATGCAGTTAGAGATGCTCTGCCACATGTAATTGCACAGGGGCTGGAGCAAAAGGCACTGCATAAAACCACATAAAGTATATAGATGTCACAGCTGCAAGCTCATGGTGGGCAGTTCTTGTACCAGAAGATAAGTCAGTCCATAGCCTGTGCATGCGCACATACACACAGGTGCAGAAGTAGACAGAACAAATGAACAGATCGCAGCTGCCAAGAGTCTTCCTTGCTGGAGAGCGCTGGCTGACCTGTCCTTGCTTTCCACCAGTGAAGAACCTGACCACGGGTGCCTAGGTCAGCACATTTCTGCAGGGGTGGGGGGGCATTTCCCATGTAGACATTACCAGGAAGGTGACAGCAGACAGACCTACCTCAAAACCCCTCAGTGATCCGTCTTGGGCACGTTTCCCCCCACTGGGATACAGTTGGCAATAACACTTCATTTGCTCTACCCAAGCAGGTGTCGTTGGAGTCCAACTCTTCCATGAATTCCAACACGCCCTTGGTCCGGATCACGCGGCTCTCCTCCAGCGACGGGCCGATGCTGGCCAACGTCTCCGAGCTGGAACTGCCTCCAGATCCCAAGTGGGAATTGGCACGCTCCCGGTCAGTCTAACTCACGGGTTGGGTCCCCATGCCTCCCAGGAGTGTCACCTCCTCGGTGCCCACTAATGTGCCTGCTTCTTCCTCTCTCCAGCCTGACCCTGGGCAAGCCACTCGGTGAGGGTTGTTTTGGCCAAGTGGTGATGGCAGAAGCGATTGGGATTGATAAGGACAAGCCAAACAAGGCCATCACGGTGGCTGTAAAGATGTTGAAAGGTATGAGGAGGCTGCAGAGGGTGGAGCATCATATTGCAGTGGGATTTCCTCTCTTTTGCTCTCTTTTAAGTCTTTTATGCAAACAAATCCAATAGAAGAAAGCAAGAAGAGCTTCACCCACATAGCCTGGGGGTGACGACTGTCTCCCTGGAGGGAATGTAAAGGTATAAATCCTGTCAGGAAAAGGGAATGGCAATTAACCCAGTTCTCTGCCAAGGGGTGATATGATCTCTGAGAAGAAGGAGAAGGACCTTCACTTCTAGCCAGCTCCAGGAACCAGTCCGCACTTTACTCCCCCCTTAACCAATGCTGGCTATTTTAGCAAAAACTTGTGCAACAAGCTCAGATGGAGTTTGCAGAAATTCAGGTGCCAAACTCTTTCTGACCCTCATTGAATAATCCCAAATGCTGAGAAGTGCATGAGAGCCTAAAATGGGGGATGCACAGGGCACCATAGAAGTTGCCTTTCCCATCCTGCCCCCTTGCACATCTGCAGTAACCACAGACAAAATCTCCAGAAGTTCCAGGAGTTCAGCTGGAACAGGCAGAGCAGATACTCTGACAGTGAGCTGCCCAGGTCTGAGGTTACATGGGGTGAGATTTTTTAAGCAAAAATATTTCTTATCAGAAGAGGATTCTTTAGATTTCTTTCAGTCCATTCTGAAGTTGTTTTTGGAAGCAGAAACATTTCCATCTCTCCAAACCAAAGCATTCATTTGACGACGTTTTCCCCCACTTTTCTACTCTTGGTACATTTTCCATGCAAAAAAAAAATATATACATTCCTTCCTCTGTCCCCTATCCCAGCTCTGACCTTCCTGTATCTTTAACCCTTTGCTCCTGGAGACTAGGAAGGGAAACAATCAGTATAGGGAAATGAAGCCAAGTACCCAGACTGGCTTTTTTTCTTGAATATTGATTGGGATGAAACAGAAGATGAAAGATATTACTGATTTCTGTATGAACATTTCTCTCCATTCTGTTTTACTTTTTGAATAAAAACAGTGACAGATTTTGCATACTCTTCCCCCATCAAAGCCCTACATGGCTGCACAGCAATTGTGTTAAATACTTAACACTCATTTTCTTCCCAATGTTTTTTTTCCCTTCCGCTCTCACTTTCTCCAGATGATGCCACAGACAAGGACCTTTCAGACCTGGTCTCTGAGATGGAAATGATGAAAATGATTGGGAAGCACAAAAATATCATTAACCTCCTTGGTGCCTGCACGCAGGATGGTACGTGCTGGCAGGGCCTGGGGGCTCAGGGGGCTGCTTTTCACACTCCTGCATCCACCACTGTCTTTGGTCAGTGCTGAGGAACTTTTCCTCCTTCTCCTGGCTTGCTCACAAACCAACTGTGAAACCAGTCTGGGCCTTGCTGATGGCCAAATAGCTCATACCTGTTTCTGATGTGGTTTGGCCCGAGGTGCGCCTTTCCCTGAGGTTTTCCTGCATGTCTTTCTCCTTTATATAAACTGATGCTCTGGAAAGGGGCAAGTTTTGTGACTGGCCTTTCTATTTAGTCACTCATTGACTGTGCAAAATGTCCCAAAAGATGAGATTTTAGCGGTCAGCCTAGCTCTCCCTACGCATGCTTCCTGTTTCTCTTCTGGCTGCTGATGGTGCCCTTGCTTGCAGGACCGCTCTACGTGTTGGTGGAGTATGCATCGAAGGGGAACTTGCGGGAATACCTCAGGGCGCGTCGCCCACCTGGCATGGACTATTCCTTCGACACCTGCAAGCTGCCCGAGGAGCAGTTGACATTTAAAGACCTGGTTTCCTGCGCCTACCAGGTGGCCCGGGGCATGGAGTACTTGGCATCTCAGAAGGTGAGCTGAGAAACCTCATTTGATAAAAACATTGCTCATAGAATCATAGAATGGCTTGGGTTGGAAGGGACCTTAAAGCCCACCCAGTTCCGGCCCCCTGCTATGGGCTGGTTGCCACCCACTGGATCGGGCTGCCCAGGGCCCATCCAGCCTGGCACTGTGAACACCTCCACAAATGGGACATACACAGCTTCTCTGGACAGCTTGTGCCAGTGCCTCACCACCCTCTGAGTAAAAAATTTCCTTCTAACATCCGACCTAAATCTCCCCTCTTTTTACTTGAATGCTGTTCCCTCTTGTCCTGTCACTATCTGCCTGTGTAAACAGTTGATCTCCCTCCCTTTAAGTACTGCAAGGCTACAGTTATGTCTCCTGAGAGCCTTTTCTCCAGGCTGACCAAGCCCAGAGAAGAGACCCCTGCCTTCAAAGACATGCAATGCTGTGTGAGTAGGACAACCTCAGGCAAGGTGGTGCAGGCTTCTCCCTTTAGAGACCAGGTTTTGCAGAGCAGAGGATCCTGGGTTTTTTGCAGAAGGCTTAACCTGTAGAAGCCTGTTCCCATGTGCAGGCTGCATCCATGAGCTGTGCAACTGAACAGCCCTTGCTGTCACCTGCAGACCCATTAGCATCTCCAAAATGCACGCAAAAAAAAACAGGCAGCCGAGACCTTGGTGCCTGCCCTTAGCGATTCAACATCTGTCACTTGTAATTTGTTTTCAGATGTGTAATCCTGGGGCTCAGCCAGCAGTGGTCAGAGTGAACATCACATACAGTTGTGAGTTTCCACCTTGGGAGGTGTTACTTTTGACAGCCCTGTTTTCCTCCCTCCCATTTTGAGATTGCTGAAGATACAGGGCACCCAAGAGGAAGCTGAGATCCCACTTGCTGTGCACGTGTTTGCGGCTGTTGCCTGCACGTGTAGGCTTGTTCGGAGCAGAGCTGGCAGTGATTTGGCATGGCCAAATGGATGCTCCCTGGGGAGTGCTTTTTTGGCATTGAGCCTGCTGCTGTGTTTGCTTACATCACACTCTCGGATTAGTCCTGAGTTACCTTCACATCAGCAAGTGGAGGATCAGGCCTTTGGATTCGCTAAGCTGTGCACCAGCTGCTGTGACCTCTTTCTGTGGGCAGGAAGCATGAAGGCAAGGGCAGGTTCAGCTCCGGATTTTCAGATGTGTTGGCCCTGTGACCGCAGTTCACAGTTGATGGATCACAGTGGCTTTAAACTCCCTTTCTGCACAGTGTGGGCTACTTTGGCTTCTTTCTCAGCTAATGACTATGATGTATTTTGGGAAAATTGGGGATATCTTAATTAACTGGAGGATTTCTTACTCCAGTTATCAACCTGCACTCCTCTTTGTGGAGAAAATAGGATAGAGACAGCTCCATGTCCCAGTAAGTGCCCACAGAAGAGGAGAGTGATTTCTCATGCACGCATCCCCTTTGGGGAGGAAAGCTGTGCAGCCATGTCAGTGCTGAGGCTGCCGATTAGGTGTTGCTAAGAGGTGGCTCCCACCGAGTATGCATGATGCAGCGGTGACGCAGAGAGCCAGGAATTAAGCAGTGCTCACAGCTTTATGAGCTTGAGAGTCAATGAAACAGCAGCTCATAAAACGCACATTGCTGTTAGTTCCAGGCGCAAGAAGCTAATGAGCCCATATTTATTGACTTGCTCACCTTTTACAGTGCATTCATCGCGACTTGGCAGCCAGGAATGTGTTAGTCACTGAAGACAATGTGATGAAAATAGCTGATTTTGGCCTTGCTAGAGACGTTCACAACATCGACTATTACAAGAAAACCACCAATGTAAGTACAGAAGTGCCAAGCACGTGCAGCTTTCCTTCTGCAAGGAACTGCTGTCCCTGCGAGAAGTGGCCCTCACTCCACATCTCCCTTTTTAGAGGAGCTCAGAATCATGGAGTCATTTGAGTTGGAAGGGACCTTTAAAGGCCATCCAGTCCAACTCCCCTGCAGTGAGCAGAGACAACTATGGGTCAGGTTGCTCAGAGCCCTGTCCAGCCTGACCTTGAATGTCTAGCTTAGGAGGGAGAAATCTGCTGTTGGCCTCACCTGATGAGGGGCCATAGACAAACTGGTCCCAGGGGTTCATCCACCATCTGTTTTCTTCCTGACAGATGCTGCTGGTGCCAGCAGCTGGTTGAGAGGTCTCAGCTCTGGCAGATAGGCTCTAGGCTAAGAGTTTGGTTTTTACCAAAGCTTTTTCCAGCCTGTTGCACTACAGTTCATAAAGGTACCAAGGAGCCAACCTCTGTTCTCACCAGAGCCCTTGGGAGAGGAATATCACTTTTTGTGTTTCTGGAGCTGCCTGGCTTTCGTGCATTTCTCTCTCCTTTTTACATGTGGGCTCCATGGCTCTGCTACCATGAGTGAGAAGATGGTCCCAGCCAAGGACCGAGTCCCACAGCAGTTTAGATTTCCTGTAGAGTTTAGGGTCAAAAGGCTGGAGAGAAGACCTGTGTCATGATACAGTTTGTGCAGCCTGCTTATGTCCCATCTCCTGCTGTCTACACTAGTGAGACAAGGGGTCAGAAAAGGACAAAACCCTCCTATAGCCAAATTACATCTCAAACAAGGAGCAGGCCTGTCTTGGACTCCAGGGGCTAAGTAAAGAGAGTTATGATTAATCTAGTCTTTGTCATCTTGGTTCTTGTATGGGACAGGCATGTTTATAACCCTGATGTAGAACGGTCACCCAGAAACCTGGGATCAGAACTCCTTTTGACTCCAGTGGGGTCAAGATTTGATTCTCAGAGAATCCAGCCCTTGAGATCACTTTGGGAAGTTCCCCCTGTAGTTCAGCCTAAGCAGGATTTGGGCTGGGCGTCAAACTGCTTCTTCCAATCAAAGACATGCAAAGTGTTGTCCCTTGCTCTGCTTCAGGGCTCGCTGCATTTATGAGCAATTGGTGCCGTTCCCATGCAAAGATTTAGATGATCTGATATGTTAAACCTGCCTTGGCAGAGAAATACAGTTCTCTGCAGAGAGCATTTACCACAAAGATTGTCAGCAAAGATCCAGGGATCAAATGTTGTAATCTGTTTATATGTGGCCACTACTGCTTTGCGCAGTGACTGGGAAGGCAGATGTGATTGTTAATGAAAATATTTCAAACTGGATTAGAAAAGAAGATTCAGATGGTGCCGTTGTGGCTGGGGGAATATGCTGATGGGATGTTCCCATTGTCTTCCTAATTACAGGGTCGGCTGCCTGTGAAATGGATGGCTCCAGAAGCATTGTTTGACCGGGTCTATACGCACCAGAGCGATGTGTAAGCATTATCCACATTTAAAAAACAATAACATGGCAGCAGAAAAAACACTTTGGATACTATGGGATACTATGGTATCCCAAGGACAAACGTACTTCTAAACTCAGGCTCTGGCTGGGGCGCCTGGGGATGAAAATGCAAATGAATCAATTCCAGGCTGCAGCTTTGCACACGTGGTTTTGTTTTAGTGTTATCTAGTTGCTTTTAACCAAGGATCTCCAGTAAGCTGTTGAAAAATGACTGGCAATCAGGCAGGTATTTCTTGTGCAGTTTGTAGATGGCGAGATTCATTCTACAGTCAAAAAAAAATGCATGCAGGGAAAAAAAAGAAGTAAAAAATTTACCCTTGACTTCCTCTGTGCTTTGACCCAGACAGTTTACACTTCAATCGAGTACATGGGATGAGCTTGAAATACTCTGCCCAGCATTAGTAGAGGTGATCAGAGAATTTTCAACAAATATATTCTTGTATTAATTTTGCTGCTTCATTTATTTACCTTTATTTTTCCTAATCCTATCTCACAAGTTTTAGTGCCTCTGCACTGTAAGCGGTCATAGAGCCTGTGTTATATGTAAATCAATCAGGCTGCTATCTTAAAGATTGCTCTTTCTTTTTCCTGTCATGAACAGAGAGTAGAGCAGTTTGGGAAGCAGTTTCAGCAGTTTTTTTTTGCATCTGAACTTCACAAGGACCAAAGTAGCTCAATATACACACACTTTTTATTTCAGTATTTGGTTGGTAATGGTTTTTTTACAGTAATTTAGCAGACAGGCTGCCTGTTCCCGAAGGCTTGCCGCTTGCAATTGGACAAATGAATCATTTCTATTTCTGTAAATTTCACATACTTTGGCTTTATTGATCTTAAATCATAGTTTCCATGCTTAGGTAATGCTGAATTGAGCATGACAGATAAATCAAAGCTAGAAAACGGGAGAGAGAGCCTGCATGAAAGAGAAACAGAGACAGATAATCCCTGTTTTTAAGAAGAAAATGAAGAAGGCAGAAGACATTTTTGAAAAGAGGACTTTTAAGCAGAGCACAGCTGCAGGACTAGAGTGTGTAACATTAGTGCTCTGCTGATTTTTGTTGGGGTATTTTTCTCCCAGCTTGGCCAGTGAAATGAGTGTTGTAACAAGCAAGTTTTGGTATCAGCTTGCACAATTAGTGGCCTGTGGTTCCAAGCCTGCAATTCAGTGAAGCTGTGCATGAATAATTTGATTTGTTCCATTCAGTGGAGCTGGTGGAAGACCTAACAAAGAGCTGGGGGTAATAGATGGGCTGTCACCTATCTGATTAAATGCTCATTTCAATTTCAGACTTGGTGCCTGGGATTTCTTTGCTATTGAGTTGGATCAGCAGAGATCTCCAAGTAACTAGTAAAAATGGCCTAGGCAATTAGTCATGCTATTGATGACTTTGTTAGCTATGCATGGCTGCACAGAAATAAAGCAGGGCAGGGGGGAGGGGATATTGGGGGGAGTAGAAAAAAAAAAAAAAAAAACAACTCATTGAATTTTAAAGATCTTTCTTTGGTTTCCAGCTGGTCTTTTGGAGTGCTACTATGGGAGATCTTCACTCTGGGAGGGTCTCCGTACCCAGGAATTCCTGTCGAGGAACTCTTCAAACTCTTGAAAGAAGGCCATCGGATGGATAAACCTGCCAACTGCACCCATGACCTGTGAGTGCAGGGGGGTGACCCAGCGGTTTCCCCTTCTCCTCTCTCCACTTTCCTTTCCCTCTGTGACCACAGACTGCCTGGGCCAGTGGTTTGGGGCATCATGTTCTTGCTTCATTCGTTGAGTGGAAATTCAGCGTGCGGCTCTGGCATCTCATCTTCAGGACAGGTTCTTGTCCTGCTTTGAGAGTACATATACATGTGAGGTGATCAGTAGTGAGGGCTTTTCTCCGCAAAACTCTCCTCCTCCCCTCCCCGAGGCAACACCACGGCTTCACACCCTCCTCACCCCATGCCTCAGGGACGCTGTACTTGGAGTCGAGGCCGCAGCCTGTTTTGCATCCCAGAAAATGACATAATTACACTCAGTTCCTTCCTCATTACTTCAGCTCCAGTGACTCCTCAAGCCAGCGTTAGCAGAGGAGGCTTCGCCTGCCGGCGGTCGGTGGGGACCCGCTGCCGTCCCCTCAGTACTGGGCTGCCTCCCTGCCACTCCTGACATGGCGGACGGGACTGGGCTGTGCACCCTCCCTTGCCCACAGCTTTTCTCTCAGGCAGACAGGATTTAGGAGGTGAGCCCCACAGTGAGCGATGAGCACTGCCGTGCGTGACAGTCCCTGCTCTCTGTCATGCCCCACAGGTACATGATCATGCGGGAGTGCTGGCACGCCGTCCCCTCACAGCGGCCCACCTTCAAGCAGCTGGTGGAAGACCTGGACAGGGTCCTCACCGTGACGTCCACTGACGTGAGTGTGGGGCTGGTGGGGGGACACAGAGGGTTGGCTTGTCCCTGAGCACACTGACGGCTCTGTCCCTCCTCCAGGAGTACCTGGACCTCTCGGTGCCCTTCGAGCAGTACTCGCCGGCCGGCCAGGACACCCACAGCACCTGCTCCTCGGGGGACGACTCGGTTTTTGCACATGACCTGCTGCCCGATGAGCCCTGCCTGCCCAAGCACCCCCCCTGTAACGGTGTCATCCGGACGTGACAGCTCCCCCAGGACAGACGGATGGACGGACAGATGGATGGATGGACGAATGGATGGACAGGCAGCGTGCCCACCCCAGCGCGAACACGGGGCGCCGAGGACTAACCCGTAGTGAAGGATGTTTCCGTGAAACTGCTCGGTGACGCCAGAGGATTTTTGTTGTTGAGCTGTTCAGGGTAAAAAAAAAAAAAAAAAAAAAAAAAAAAAAAAAAAGAAAATAAGAAAAATTTTTCTTTTACTTTTTTTTTTTCCCATTTGCTGTATAAAAAGTCAAGAAGCACTGTTTGGCCTGAAGGAACTAATCTCTTGCCAAGATTATCAATCGTGTATAATTTTTTTTTAGTAGTTTTTATTTTTTTTTTCCTAAGCAGAATGTTAAACCTGGGGGCACTGACCTCCAGCTCCAGGGTGCCGAGTGCCAGAGTAGCCAATCTGTGCCTGCAATACAAAGAAGAGAAAAAAAAAAAAATCTTCCTTTTGTGTTTTTTTTTTTAAAAAAAAAAAAGCTAATGAAAAAAAGTATAAAGAATGTAGAAATTCTTTGCTTATGCAATCTGTACATGAACCTTTTTGGTGGAGCTGAAAAGCCACGTTGCCTGCAGGGATTCATATATTTATAAAAATATCTATATTTTTGTTGTCGTCGTTTTTATAGCTTCGTGACCTTATTTCCCAGCTACATAGAAGGAATCTTTTTTGGAAGAAGAAGAAAAAAAATAAAACGCAAATCATCATGGAGAAAGAATTGAAAAAAAAGAGACAGTCAAGTCATCCTCATAGGAGGAGAGCATTACCCTGCTGCTGTCCTGTAGGGAATGGGCACCCACACGGCATCTCAAGCCCTGTCCCGGCCTGCGGGAGCAGCTGTTCGGGGTGAAATCTCATTTTGTGGAGATGGGGGTTTGTATACTTTTGCTTGCCAGGGGTGAGTTGGAGGAGAGCAATTCCTCCAGCCCTTGGCACCAGCCGATTGGCTCCATCTGCGTGCAGTGACTTGGAGAAAGAAGTTACGGGTACCTGTAGGCAAGAGCCTTTAACTTATATCAAAAAGGTTTATTCCAGAGAATCTGTGTATATATCTATAAATATATCCTGTATATATATAAATAAATATATGGGAAAAAAAAAGAATGTATAATACTAATGCAACATAAAGCAGTACTGAGAGAGAGTCTCAAAATATGAACATTGCAATCTAGGATATACTGATCTGGTTGAAAGAGAAGATTTTTTTTTGTCTGTTTTATATCTTCACAGTTTTGTTTTAAAAATTGTATGTAACATGTATATTTGTAAAGTTATTTATAGACATTAACATATCTGTTCATCGGTTTAAATAGCGTAGCATTACTGTAAACTTTAAATTTCACCAAGTTTAAGGGTGTTTTTTAACTTATTAAAAATGGAGAAAAAGTATATTAATCAAGTTTTTCTTTTGTGTTTATGGGAAATATTGAAAGAATGTATAGATGTACAGTTCTTTAACAAATTACATTTAATGTTATATATATATATGTATTCATTAAAAAAATATTAGTTTATCCTGGATTGCAGTGAGCAAAGGTAAGTTTATTTTTCAATACATCATCAGTGGTTAAAGCCAAACAAATGGCAGCAGAGAGATGATTTTTACATGTTTCAGAAAAACAGGGCCAAGAATTCTTCCATCAGTTTAACCACTGTGCTTTTAGGGGGCGTGGGTGTTTATTTTTCTATTTTCGAATGAAGGTATTCTTTGTGGTCGAGTTAATAACAAGTATGCAGCAAAGCAAAGTGTTGACTTTGGATGATGCGCATTGATTTTTTTTTCCCCCTTTGCCAGTACCGTTGTATTTTGAGCTTAAGAAATACCATGTGGGCAAAATAGAAAGAGAAGCTACATTGTTTGCAGGGGAGATGCAACGACTGCATATTTCTTTTGCATCTAACACATTGAAAAATGCCAGTGATGCCTAATTTTCTGCGCTTAAAATGCTGTGCTATTTTGTTCCTGAATGTCAGACAGCAGTTTAAAAGCACACAAGTGAACAAGAGGATGTTCGTGTGGCTCAGGCTGACAAGGGGGGAGGTTTGGGTTGCCTTTATTTGTTGTTGTTGCTGGGTTTTTTTAGTTTGTTTGTTTTGTTTTGTTTTGTTTTGTTTTGTTTTGTTTTGTTTTATCCAGAAGACTTTATCTACAACCACGAAGAGGCAAGGATAATTACATCCTGAAATCTTTCTTTACATTTTTCTCTGGTGCATATTACATATCAATGTTTCAGAATAGCAGGATGGCAGCATCTCATTTTAAGTTGTTTTTTTGTTTGTTTGTTTTTTTACTTAGAGCCACAAAATCCTTATCCTAAATAAATAATTTATAGTTTGAGGTTATTTCAATGGAAGTTTGAGAAGGTAGATTTCTATAGATTTTTGTTTTGTTTTGTTGGAATAAAAAGAATTTTTTGGTATTTTCTTACAAAGGTCTGCTAATTGTGTACATTCCAAGTACTTGAAGCATTGAGTTTCATGTACTGAAAAAAAATGTACAAAACTGTGCATGATTTCAAATGTTACTAGATATTATAAATATATATATAATTTATTGAGTTTTTACAAGATGTATCTGTTGTAGACTTGTTGACTTAACATTTCTTATTCAATGCTTATATAGTTTTATAGCCTGGACTATTATCTTTAAAAGCTTAAAAAAAAATAAAATTCCAATTTTGTTACATTTTATACTGTTGATGTTACAATCCACAGGTTTGCATAGTGTGATTTTTCAATGAGCAACTCTGTTCAGTTTAATACTGTATTTCTGTGCCTGACAGCTGCAGCTGTCAAAGGTGTGAGAGGAACACTAAATAAAACTATTCTGCCTTTGTTAACATAGCAAACTTACTTTTACCAAAAAATAAAAAAGTTGTTAAATTTTGGGATTTGTTCCCAGTTGTGAGGGTCCTTTGCAAAAAAAAAAAAAAAATACACCCTGCTCCAGGAGGGTATATTTGACAGTGCTGCTCTACAAATCCTGCCAGCACAGGTTTTCTGTTTATACCAACTTTATCACAATTTATAGCAAGGCAGTATTATTTCTTTAATAGTGGAAAGATTTATATC
Organism: Alectura lathami; assembly: GCA_013399715.1. Lineage (NCBI taxonomy): Eukaryota > Metazoa > Chordata > Aves > Galliformes > Megapodiidae > Alectura > Alectura lathami. The sequence goes on from VXAV01010391.1 coordinate 510,801, forward strand.
CATACAGGCCATTGTGTGCATGCAGGTACAGAGGTGTGTTGCCCCTGCGCTGTGAAGGATTGAGCATGTAGGCCAAGCACCAGGACAGGATTTGCTGATGAAGCCTGGATTTTGTTTAGAGCAGGTCTTGCAGCATGATGATGGTGGTGCAGATGTTTCTGGGAAAGACAGAGCAGGGGTGCACCCAGAGCAGGCACCCAATGCCCTGCAGGATGTGCACAAGGGACCTCATCATGCCCAGCACCCAAGGGCAGACACATTTGGCTCCTTTGGGGGATGTGCAAGGGAGCTCTGTAAATCCACGCTTTGCTGGCAGCAGACAGGATGCAGGGAGTTGTTGCAGATTGGGGCAGTATTGGCCATATAAAACTAACAGACTTCTATGTGTGATCATGTTGAGCTGCTTCCCAGAAACCTTAATTTCTGCATGCAAGTTTATCTAACTACGTGCAGCCTGCCAACAGCAGCAGGCATTTGTCTTTTCAAAAAAAAAAAAAAAAAAAAGGGCAGGCATGAGAGCAGCACAGGGGTGCATCTCTGCAGCACTGGAAGCGATGTCACCACTGTTGCTTCCTAGCAGAATTTTTGGTTTATTTTTTTAAGAGTGATTGCATAGTATTTAAGTCATTTCCTTGCCACTGCAGGAAAAACCTTTTTTAACACATTACCAAGATGCACTGCACCGTCAGAGGAGGTCTTGCTACCTGCAGTGGGTTATTTCCATCCTTTCAGGACACTGATGGCCAGCTCTGAGCCCTGCCCCAGCAGGAGTGGCGCAGGCTGAGGGACGTTCTCTGCTTGTTCATCGTGGCAGGGTGGCGAGGATGTTGTGCGCTGCTGGCCACAGGGATGGGAAAGCACAAGAGGGACAGGGCTGCAGTTAGCTGCAGTATGTAGCATGCCTGTGTTTTATAGCTGCTGAGAAGAGTCCACCGAGCACAGAGCACAGAAGACAAAGTTTGTCTGTGGCTGACCTGCACATGAAGCTGGCGTGATGTTTGCTTTCCCTCTTGGATTTCATGATGTCATTCTTCCTCTGCCAGCCTTCATACACTGCACTGTTTGCTTGTGGGTTAGGGAGGGGGGCAATATTTTACTTTAATTGCCCTACAATGCAGCCAGTTCTTAGCCAAGGATGAATATTTGTCTGGCTGCAGCGTGTATGTGCATTTAGCAACGTGCAAAACAATGTCAAGGACCACTGGCAAAGCTGCTCAGGGGACCTGTGTCATTGAGCAAGTCCCACTCCAGCCATCGCGGCTCATCCTCCTCTTTGGTCACTGCAGCTTTCCACCCAAACCATGTTCCCTTTCCACATGAAGGAGGTATTTTTCAAAACAGAGCAAATGTCTTTTTTCCTCTGCGGGTGACTACGCAAACAGGACCTCATGCTGGCCCTTGTGACCTGTTTCATAGCAACATTCAAACAAATTACTAATATTGTAACATTTTATGTGTCCTCATTGGTCATGGTTCCATGGTAAGCCAGGCAGGATTTGGCAAAAGGAAGAGAAGTCTGAGGCCCTGCAGGTGTCAGTAGGAGGTGGAGGCAGCTAGAACGAAAATAGCAAAGTTTCCTGGTTCCTGGTGCCATCTAAAACTCTGGAAGGAGATTGCTGCTGGTGGGCTCCTCTAGCAAGTTAGTGCTTCCCAGAGGCTACGTGACCTGCAGGAAGGGAAGATGGAGACATGGGATGCGTTGACATGAAAAGGGAGTAGAAAATGTGGAGACATGGGTTGTACTGACATGAAAAGGAAATAGAAAAGATGAATGATGGCTCTGCTCTACATCACAGGGCTACTAGCAATGAGAGGACACATGGGAATGGCCTGATACTGAAATGCTTTCTAGGGCTTCATACCCCAAGACCATGGGCTCACCAAGAGGGAAGGGATTTGTCACATTTGCCTGTACCCTTCTCTTCCTCCCCTTTCTCAGCCACACTGGCTCTGAGCATGATTTCACTTTCTCATGCCTCTGGTTTACTTTCTTTATTTCATCACCATCATGTTGTTTTTTCCCAAGCAGCATCTTGGGTGTAGGCAACCCATCAAGCAGAAGAAGCACTCTGCCCTGCCGCAACAAGATTGTTATCTAAAACCAGGAAAGAAGTCAGTGTCCCAGCAGACAGCAATACAATCAGCTCTGAGCCCTGCAGGGACATTTGTGCCTGCACACACCACTGTGTGACCAGATCTTCTGGCTGTTACCCACCAGGAACAAAACCATCATCAGTATGTCTGTCCCAGGTCCTACTTGGACCTGTTTGGACCAGCACGCAGGAGCATGGGATGGGAAGTATGGAAGGAGAAGAAAGCTACCTCAACAAATGTGCAAGTGGAATTGGCCCAGGAATGCTTTTGCTAAAGACCACTATCAGCCTGCTTCACCCACCGACCACGGCTTGCTCAAGGCTCCTCACCAGTGCAGACAAAAGCAGTTTGGCTACCAAAGAGGAAAGACCTGAGCTGGGTGGGGAGAGCAAGGAGAAGGGGCAGAACTGGGGAAATCCCAGAGGAGATGAACATGTTGATGGGTCAGAGAACAGTAATTGATGTTTTTTGACTAAATCTCCCCTGCCTTTCCTCTGCTTCACCAGGCCCCTTGGGTTAGGGTCATCCAACTCCTGCCACACCATTGAGAACAGGGAGGAATATGAGCTGTGACACTGGAACAGCTCTGGTGCATCTGCTCCAGCAAATATACCAACACCAGGAAAGGGGGTTTGGTGCATCTTCCCATTTCCAGCTGAGGGCTACATTCAAACAGGCACTGGGCACTGAGCTCTGAAAGCAAAGGGGAGTTTGACATTGAGAGATTTGGGTACCTCCACACCTCCGTGGCACTGGACTGCACTCAGTATGTGTTAGGTGAGGCAGCACAAACTAAAAACTGGTGCTGAGCAGCATGGTTGCAAGATGCACCATGGATAATCAACGAAGGGCCTCTTGGGGGATAACACACCCTGTCTAGCCATTCTTACAGATATTCAGTTATATGCCACACACATTTGCCCCTGGGTCTGTCTCATCACCCTCTGCATCCCCTTGGGGCAAGCTAGACTGGGAAGGGGAGGAAGATGGTAGCACTGCCTGACATCAAACCTATCCCAGGTAGGCACTGCGTTAGGGTTCAGTCTGCCCTGAGCTACAGTCAAAATGATTGCTAAAGTAAATTAGACACTTCCAGACATCAGAGACTGGATTACAAAGCTTTACAGGCTGCAACTAGAGGTGGCAAATCTTGGGTACCTTTTGACTCAAACTTTTTAATAGGAGAGGAACAGAACTTAAAGTACTGATGGCAGAAAATATAAGCTGAGAAAGGTAATCTAAAACATATCACATGCCCTGAAGACTCTGCCAGACTTGTAGAACTGGGCAGAACCCAAACTTCTTCCTACAAGCACTCACTGAAGCTGCCTCAAAGAACTAACCATTTTTAAGAGAAACAAACCCTAAGTGATCACAGTCTGCACAGATATTAGCATGAAGATCTTCTCTGCAGAGAAATGCTGCCATGCACAGCCAGCACGTTCACACACATCCACAAAGGCTGCCTGGACAACCAGGATCCAGCCAACAGCTTGTATGTTCCCAGGAGCCAATGCTTCCTCCATCAGATAGCTTTGGTCCTACCAAAAGTGCCTGAATCCAGCCCAAGAGAAATCATTACATATCTTCCCTGGATAGCACTGTGGCTATCTTTTTTCTTCTTCTTCTTCTTTTTTTTTTTTTTTTTTTTTTTTTCCCCAGTAGAGCCAATAAAATGTTCAGGAAACAATTCTTTATGCTGACCTTCCAACATACACTTATCTAGTTTGCTCAGCAAAGCAGAGAACCCATTTATTATTTCCAACCATTCAATGTCAATTTTTCCACTTCCACACCAGTAATATTGAAAAGGCAGGCAAATACGATTTTCTCCAAAAGTAAAAGTTAGCTGGCCTTTAAGTTGTTTTCAAGCAGACCCTGGTATTAAACCTGCTTTAGTCATACTGACATGTAATCCTGTGTTATTAATGAGCACAAGAGAGGGAGACCTTTTTTCATGCTCTTGTACCTCCCTGCAGCATTTAGCTCCTTCAGCCACTTCTGTCCTGGAGAAGATGGCAGAATTGCACATTATGGTGTTTGAGGCCATTCTGGAGGAACAAACTCAATGAGCAGTCACTCCCTTCCATTGCACACCTCCATTATGCGGTCCCCAAACAATCATTTACCTTCTCCCGCCTGGATGCGTTCCTGTGCAATCTGCTCTAGGTGTTCCTGCTTCGGCAGGGGGATTGGACTAGATGATCTTTCGAGGTCCCTTCCAATCTCTAACATTCTGTGATTCTGTGATTCTCCCAGTGCAACACGTACACACCTTCCACATGGCAGGACATGCACTCAGGAGCCAATGTTATGTGGGTGATGCTCACCACACTTTCACTTTGCCCCACCTTGAGGGCTGAGCAGCTGGACAGCATCTTCTCTTGAGTAGGTATAGTTGTTTCAGCATGGCCAGTGTCTCCAGAGTACTCCTACTTCTCTTCTTCTCTTCCAGCATCAATTTTTTTTCTTTTTTTTTGCCTGATACAGTCTTTCAGGGACTCATTTGACATCAGCAAGCAGTTTGTTTTGTCTTAGGAGACAGCAATCTGGCCTCCACTCTACACCATCTTTTCCACCTAAGGCAACTACAGCAAAGTGTTAGCTACGTGGCTATGGACCTTGAGCCCTCAAGAGACCTCTGAATACACACAAGGACATATCAGCAGAAAGGCATCTTCCGACCAAGAGGGAAAGCACCAACAGTCAAGGTGGTTTTCCAAGACAGATACAATAGCTCTCCAGGTACTTACGAGTTCGCGCACTGGGGATGTGCTACTGTCAGAAAGGGGTAATCATTTATAGCCTGCGTGTGAATTGTTCAAAACTGTGGCAGTCTGAAAGGTATCTCAGAGCTCTTGTTATACAAGTAACACAGATTTCTGGTGCTTATTCTCCCTTGGACAGAAACCATGTAGCCGAATTTACCCTGCAGAAGAGAGGGTGTATTCTAGGGCTGATTGATCTGGGCATTATAAAATGCAGTTGTGGAAACACCCTCATCAGTATGTACATTCCTACCTGATGCATTTGTTGGAGGTTTATGGCTTCCACATGAAAAAGTTCTGCAAATACCTCACAAAGGCATTTATGGTCAAACTCTTGGAGAACACCTAGAAAATCCAGAATTGGACCGTCTTAATGAGACGCTGCACACTCTCCCTCTTCAAAAAGGCCATTCTGCTCAGAGCAACCACTTTGCCTCAGCCTGGGGTGTATAAACACCCAACTAATACAAATCATCTGCCAAGCAGCCCTTCAAACTACCCAATGAAATATTCCTACCCCAACAGGAGAAGTTACAAAAACTCCGACAAATTTAGATCATGTTTTTGCAAGCATTATCACCTTCCAAACAGCCCAGGAGAGAAAAGGAGAGGCTATGCAATATTCCCCTAATGACCAGGGAATTTCATCTGGTAAAACAAACACTGAGGACTGAAACCATCGTACTTGGCTCCTGAACAGCACGGTGACTACTAGATAAAAAATGTAGATAAATACAACACACATCATGAGGCTGATGCTGAACATCGAGATCTAGATGGGGTTGCAAGGCCCTGGCTGCACCTGAGGGTTGCAAAGGAGTTTCCAGCTCTCTGCTTGCAGAGGCTGAACAGAGGTGTTCAGGGTAGGGCGAGTGGAGATGACCAACCTCTGGAGCTACTCTACCAACTGAATCAGGTGTTTCAACTAAGATCAATGCCTATGGAGAGGCCGTCATACCAGACCTGCCCCCTCTAATTAGCCTGTGATAAGATTTTTTGTCGCGAAATTCCTATAGCATAGGAGGCATGTGCACACTCACACCATATTTTACTTTTAATAGGAATTATTTTTTACTTGTGACGATCACATTTTTCCTTCTTTGTTTGAAGAATAAACAGGAGGTAAGAAACCTGAGCCAGTGGCAGCCTTCAGATACCAAGACCACTTCACGCAATGCTCCACTATTAGCTTTCACTCTTTGAGAGTGATTTTAATGACATTTTCAGGAATTAGGTTTCCAAAATCAAGGTTGTTATTGGATATCCAGAAAACAGAAAGGTAAGTGCTGTATTCATTACAACATTACAATGTTGTGCTGGCACAGAAATACTCTCGACTTTTTCCATCAGCGCTGTACTTATATATAGAATTCAAGAATTTTTTACAAGGTAGAGGAAGGGCACGGCATTTTTGGCAAAAGGAGCGGTTCTGAGGTTACAGATTCTAAAATAATTTCAGTTGGCTGACCCAAAGCTAGTTTTTCTGAATGTGGCATAATCCTCATGTAGGTGGTACTAGCTCATATTTGCCTTGCCCAGATCAATATATCGCATAGATTTTGTGAACGAAGAACTTCAGTGCAGTGTGAGCCCAAGGAAAGTGGGTAGCTCTGCAAAAAGTATACACTCATCCTCATCATCAACGTCAATGTGAAGAAACCATGTAAAAGGCGACATTTTAATTGTTAGGCAAAGCCAAAGGAAGTTTACTTGTGTGGGAGGGACCAGAGAAGTAGGGCCTCTGTGCATGTGCGAGCTTGTAGAACAAGGCAGAAAAACAGTTGTTTATGCAACATTAAAATTGAGAAATGAAGCAGTCAAGCGATGCAGTGCTAGGGTTGAATGCTCAGCTGTAATGTTGCCTCCCAGTATATAAGGTTCAGCAGCGGTGTGTTTGTCATCATTACAAATCCACGCAACAGGCAGTCTTCCCGCGGCAGGGCAAGATCTGTGAAATATGCTGGGGCTGTTCAGTGACAAGACAACCTTTGATTACCTGCCAGAAAAAAAAAAAAAAAAAAAAAAAAAAAAAGGTTAATATGAGCCCTCACACTTTATCCTCAATCTCCAGGTCTGCATGAGCTGTGCCTTGATGCAGGGGTCACTTCATGCTCTCAACAGCAGAGAATTATGTCTAAAATAAGACCATCACTTAGCTGACCGCGAAGCATTTCTGTCTGGGTGCCAGCAGACAAATAGAATCTAAAGCCAGCACCACTGACTTTAGCTCCTGCCCACTCTGCAGGCACATTACTGGGAAGCTGAGTGTCCCAGATAGGGGATGTGCAGCCCCTGCTCGCACAGTCCCGCACACAGCAGGTCGAGCAGGTTGCGGAACCAGGCCTTCCTCTGCGACATCTCCTCTGGAACTGTATTCTTCGCTGCAGTTGCTGTTCATTATTCCCAGTAATTCCCAGATTCTTCCTTATTCCCAGTAATTAGATGATATCTTGCTCTAGGATGCTCCTCGTAGCTGACACACACTCAGCCATCCACCCCTTCTTGCAAGCACAGGGCTGCAGGGACTCCTTACAAAGCTCACATCATCCCTCAGGATTCAGCTTGGCAAAACAGCCTGGGCAAGCCCCGCCCCATTGCTTCTGGTGAAAGATTTTTGAGAAATGAGTGTGTGGCTACAGACGGACAGATCTTCCACATCCAAGTGCCTTTCAAACTTCCCAGCATATTTTTCATATTACTCCAAATGATCAAATCTAATGCTAATTTGACTTTTGTTTATTTTTCTTTCCTCAATGTCTGAGTGATTCATTTGGCGCGGAAAACAGAATTCACTATCATTTCAAGGAACTGCTAATTAGAGGGACTGAAACCTAATGCTTAATTCCAGCCTCGAAGAAGTCATTGGTTGGCATTAAATATCAGATAAGGCATATATATCACATCTCAGTTTAGTCTGGCTATACATTTATTCAGATTTCTCTTCAGAATTCAAGCATGAGCAGGATACAACTAAGGCGGAGGAAATCAGATATCACCAAGCTCTCAGTAGCATTCATGGAGCATAACCTTCTCCATTCATCCGATGTACACTGAAGTTCAGGCTCCAATGAAGCAGGTTTTGGGTGGGAGATCTAATGCACAGAAGTGGTGAAATAAAGCATTAGTCATCAGTCTCTCTGTTTCACATCATAAAACTCCAAGGACCTGAAGCGAGAAAAACGTTTGCAAATTCAGTTAAGAAAGAGCAATGTAAGCTTGAGGAACAGGATGAGTTGGTGGCATGTCCCCCAGGTACACGGAGATAGATAGGGTCTAGTGACAAGGGGGGCACATGAGGGGCTTCTCAGATCTCTGCAAAGACTTTTAGGATGGTGCCAAAGCTGCCAAGCTTGACAGATGAGTTTCTACAGCAAATTAATGTAGTTTACAGACACTGAAACTGAGGTGGATATTCTGAAAATATCCATTTAAATTAATTTCCATCTGAGAGCTCAGGCTCCCAGTATGGTGCAAATTAAAGCAGCCCTAGGAGCTGGGGTATGAGGACCGCTGGCATGCAGTGGAGGATCAGCCTCTGGACTCCTCAGTTTTACCCTTGCCCTGATCAGATGGCAGAGGCACTTCATATTTTTCACCCCTCCCTTCAAAAATATAAGACTTAAAATCCTCCCCTCCCACTCCAAAAAAAAAAAAAAAAAAAAAAGGGCATTTTACTATTGCCAGCTAACCTGTGGATTTTGCTGTCTCATCCTCAAATGCTCAGGTTTGAACCACCCTCCTACCTGACATTAAACCTATTATTCAGTATTTGCCTCAGGAAGTCACACTGTTGTTCGAGGGATGCTACAAACTGAACAGACTGTCTAAGTATCCCATGCACAGCCATCCCCATCAGCTCCCACAGAAAGAAACCCCTACATGAAGCATTTCAAGGCTTTGGGTACAATCCAGCATTTATTTTTTCTGCGGTACTGCTTCTTCTGTGACTCTTACTCTAGAGTACACCTAACACATCCAGTTGCCCTGGAGCCAGGGCTTTACCTGTGCTTATTCACCATAAAACCCTGTTGTTCTGTGGGAACATCTGCTCATTTGTGCTCCACCCAGACACCCCACACATTCTTCAGAAATTTCTCTTTCTACAGGTCTGGTTGCTTTTTGCCAACAGCAATATACACACTTGACATGCTAAGAAAGATTATTTAATGGGGGTGGAGGAAAACGCGTTCCTCGTAAATTATTCTCGCTGCAGGATGAAGAGTCACAAGCTAACACTCCTGAAATTTAGCAAACCTGTTTGCAAAAGGAAAGGAGCCTGGCTGAGTCAGTTAAGGTGAAATACTTGCCATTCCCTCACCAAAATACCCTTCAAAAAGCATTTATGGGAATTTACGCAGGTACCATACAGAATGCTGGCTACTACTGGGTTAATGGGTACAGCTGTACAACACCCCCAGGAACTGTATCCCCTCTGAATCCATGCTTGGTGAGACGCAGAAGAAGGGATTTCTACCAATGGGTCCATCTTGGCTTCTGTGAAATGGACTGTGGATCTGGGCCTGGTTTCTGGCCAAATTTTGTTCCTTGTCTTTGTGGGGATTATCTATATCTGACAAAAAAAAAAAAGACCAAATTTGCATGGGGGGAGCAAGAGCCTGACAAATACAGGGTATGCAGGGTATGGGAGAGTTAGCAGTTTTCTGCATTGACAGATCCCCACTTTCAGAATTTCAACCCAAAGAACCAGAACATTTAATTCTTATTGCTTTTCAGTCCTGGTCACCAGTTGGAGCTCTTTTTATTTGACATCTCATTTTTAAATTTGGAGGGTTTTAAACTCAGCTTTTCTTTGCAACTCTGAAGCTTAAACATAATTTCATATCATGACCCCATCATCTGAGTTTTCCAATTAAAGGAAGCAGAGATAATAGATGCCAACAGTACTTTTTACTCACATTTAAGATAATGTAAAACTCGTCAATTTTCAGACATGAAAGTGAAAATATCTGTAAGTTTGGAAAATCTAGATAATCGTTCAGTTCTGACTTCACTTGCCCCTCTTCCTTTCCTCCACTCTGGTGGTGCTGGTCTAGGATGACCGTTTAAATGTGTGGTGGTGACTGACCACTGAAACCCTGTGTGAGAGCTGGTATTTCAGCCATTCCAGTGCTTCACCCTTGATCTTCACCCATAAGAAAGCAAATGAGTAACACTTTAATATTTTGTGGCTAGTTGTGCTGGATTTGTTGCTAAAACTTCTTGTCCCAGATGACCCAGCGCTCTTCTTTGGAGCTTCATTTTGAGTTCACAGTGTCTGTGTGTTTTTCTCATCAGAATGCAAACAACAGTCTCTGAGTAGACACAGGCAGAAAGCCTTTCCTGAGCTTCTTATTTTTAGTCTCACTATTTTAGTTAAATTTCACAAGACTGAGAACTCATGGCATTGAGCATTGCACAAATGCCTGGCACCTGACCCCTGCCCTCCAAATGAATGCTCTGACATGGGCTGAGATAGAAAACCAGGCTGTAGATGAGTCAGGCAAAGAGTATAGGTTCTCTAGCATTCAAAAAGCCCAGCTCTTGCCTCCAGACCCCTCCAGTACTGTCATAGTAAACCGAATGCAAAAAAAATACCCCTTTACCAGTCCTTTGCAGAGTTACATGACTGGTCCCAGTGTTAAGAAAGAGATCATTTGTAGGAGCTATCTTCAGACCAACTGGTTACTCAAGAGCTCCCTCTGGTTGGATGCTCAGTGGCAGGAATGTGGACAGTTTCTGTAAAACCTGTTCAAATTGCAGCGCCGTGCTTCTTTCCTTCACTCCTGCAGATTCAAGTAATCCAGCTTGATTTAATTTTTCAAAATTGTGCAGTACATTTTTATTTAAATTTGCCTCCGGTCTCCCACCAATTACTAGTTCCATGCAGAAGTCATAGCAGTACCTCAGATCTCACCAGCCTGCCTCGCTCGCTTCTTCAGCTCTGAAAATGCTCTGGGTGGCTGCCACAAGCTGAGCATTTCTCCTTCAAATTGCAGTCCACTTTGTGAAAAGCCTTTTTGCGATCACATGAGTACTGCACTGAAGCAGCTCCATGAGGAGGCAAGCCCATTGAATCACCCACACAGCCATGCATCTTCGCAGCCACGCTTTTCCTGTGGAAAAAAAAGCCACGCTTTTTTTCTGTGACTCTTAGAAGTGGTTCCCATAGGAAGTTATGCACTGATTTTGGCTTGCAGGAGAAAACTAAGATGGAACAACTGTTATCAAGCTTTTTGAACTGCATTCCAGCTCTGTCTCTGCCATTTATAATAACCTCCATAAATTGCTTAAGAGCAAATGGATGGCTACACATAGTGCTTTTTGGCTTCCCAGTTATCAGCAGTAACACTGGGATCTCTGGCAAGAACTGGTTGACAAACCGATAGCTGCTATCCAGGCACTGGTTGCAGATGCGTCTAGGGGCATCACCCAACTGTTGGCTTTGGTTTGGGTAAGAGTTTGTCAAAAGGGTCTTCAAAGCCCATTCTTCTGACTCAAGATAAAAAATTTACCAAGTCCCTTAGATGTGTATGCATTGCCCAGAGTCAGGTCAACAAAAGTAAGGAAGGAGAGGTCAAGCATACAACTCTCAACTCCTCACATTGTGCCCAGGATGGGCTTTACCACCTTCTTACTATCCGCAGCCAACCTGCACTGATGTCAGAAGAGAAACTGAGGGAGTAGCAAGTTTTTCTCTAAGTAGCCCCTCTTTTCCCATTGTTGAGATAAATGGGTTGATGTTCTCCTCTCTCAAAAAATCTTCATAAAAGTGGATGATAATTACAACTATAATGAGCAGGCACCAGAGATGAATCAGTCCTGTACCTTTTACTTGTCTGGAACTACAGATTATGTCTGCAGTGGAAAAGTTCATCTTAGAATACACATTCGTTAGCATGATTAGATCAACACCACCACAATATTCAATATTACTTTGCCTTTGGCAGCAGCAAGGACATCTGGGCAAAACAGCACTAAACATAATGCCAGTTAAGGCTTGTCAGATAATATACTTTCCAACACGAGGCAGTCTCCCACAACAGACAAGCCATAGCAAAGGAACCAGTTTCAGTGGTCACTGAATAAAAGAAAGTCTTTCTGAGGTTATACAAATGGGGCGAGTCTACACCCACCCCAGTAGGAGCCTCTCATAGCAGGGGCAGTCCTATACAACAGCAGCTTACAGGAATAAGCCCTAGAGCATCACTCCACCAGCATCAAGAGGAGTTCTGCATACTCCCAATAAAGTTTGAAATATGGAATTGGGCAGTGCTGGGAGCTCTCACCTGTCTTGAGAGCTCTTGGAGGCTGGTTTTCATCCGAACTAACTCACCCACTACAAAAGAACACCAGATCAGTTTGCATCTGTGCATTGGCCACAACCATGCTCACATCATGACCCATCTGGGCATGCTTTGCTTCTCTGTGGGCTTCCCCAGACCAGGTGACACTGTCTGTACCCCAGCTGCCATCAAACTGTGCTCTTTCCACTCCTGTCATGCTTTCTCACAGCTGACATTGTGAAGGTTTCTGTTGCAAGTGCTGACTCTTTCGCTTTGAAAGCTTTCTTACTTTCAAATGTTCTCACTCCAGTGGTTACAGGCACTCTGTATGTGCAAGCAGATAGCAGATAAGGTGCAAATGCTCTAGTCAAACACCCTACATACTCAGGAATAGCTTCTTGCTCTTATGGAGGTAGCAAACCCTGCTGTGCCTGAAAGATGTTTCCTCAAGCTGCTGCTTATGACCTACACACACAAAAGTGAAAAGTGTGTTAGGTCAAAAATACACACACACAAACTGTAACCCATTCAGATGTGAAGAGAGAGAAAAGCTCACGCAAGTGTATTATGACAGCCAAAAACATTATTCTTCAGTCATGGCAGGGATCAGCATAAGTCAGTCAGCACAGCAGCATTAGTGCAAAACTGGAGACCCAACTGATGAGCATCAAAATCACATGGGTTCGCTCAGTGAGCAACAGGCTACACAAAGGCAACTCTGCTGATGCATAGTCCACCATCAGAGGCCCCTGAAGGCTGCTGTCATCATCTGAACTGCATCTGCGTAAGCTCACTTATCACGCATCAGGGCACAGGCAGTGCTGGCACTGTCTCCAGATGTAATCCAGTCCACTCGCTGGCAGTGGGAATTGTCCTGCACTGACTGTGCCCTGCCAGAGGATTCCCTAGTGCATGGGAATGCTCTCTTGGCAGCTTAGCCAGTTTTTCTGGTTTGCTTTGCACTGCCATAGTGGAGCAGAGCAGCTGGCATGGCTGCTCTGACCTACTGACTCCTACCCAGCTGCCTAGGAAAACTCTACCATGGGAGCAGACATGAAATCCGAAGTTTCAGAAAGACTTGCCTTGGCAAAAACCCTCAGGCCCCAGCCTAAGAAGTCCATATATTTGGAGTTACCTTTCCCTTGACCCAGTAAGGAGAGATTTCTAATCAGCATTTCAAACTTCGCTTTATCTGCAGGCCCAGCTGTTTTCATGGGCTCCTTCACCAAAAGATCTGCGTAACTGCGTTCTCTTGCCCTCATTGAAAAGATGGCAAATTAAAGCATAGGCTAAACATGATAAAGCAGGACTAAAAGAGCCTGCAACTGTAGGAGTGAAGGTAGGATCTTAGCTGAGCAACACTTCAGGCCCCCCACACAGAACCCATCTTTGCTCCACAGTGGAGTGACCGAGCACGCTGCCTGAATACCTACACACACAGGATGTGCTGCTGCTTTCTTACATGCGCTCCTCCTCTGTGGTCTCTGCATGTACAAGCATCCCATCTGTAGGCCTAACGGGAAAGGAAGTCCTCTACGAATCATTACAAACTCTTTCTGCCTGTAAAGATAAGTAAATCCTGCATTCCTTATTAATAAAAAACAAGATTCAACTGTATGGATATAGCCCCTGCAGGCAAATATCTTCCTTTGCTCTCTACGATTAACTCTTTTTATACTTGCAAGTCCTTTCCCCCATGACAGCTACCAAACCTTTTCAAGAGCTCTATAGAGCTCTCCAAGAGCCTGAGTTCCCAAATTGCAGTACCAGAAGACAAAGCCGATTTAAACACTTGTAATCTTTGAAATCCTACCCTACCTCCCTCTCCTGGCCACATACCTTTGCTGTATTCCCTATGAAGAGACTCCTTCATGAGCCAATTCACAGAATCATAGAATCACAAATTATTCCAAGTTGGGAGAGACCCGCAAGGATCGTCGAGTCCCACTCCTGGCCCCACTCAGCACCACCCAGACCCAAACCCTGTCCCTGAGAGCGGTGTCCAAACGCTCCCTGAGCTCCAGCAGCTCAGGGCCTTGCCCACTGCCCTGAGGAGCCTGTTCCACGCCCTCCACCCCCTGGGGCAGAACCTTTCCCTAACCCCCAGCCTGACCCTCCCCTGACACAGCTCCATGCCGTGCCCTCGGGCCCTGTCGCAGTCCCCAGAGAGCAGAGCTCAGCGCCTGACCCTCTGCTCCCTGGGAGGGAGCTGTAGGCCGCCATGAGGCCTCCCCTCAGCCTCCTCTGCTCTGGGCCCAGCAAACCAAGGGACCTCAGCTGCTCCTCATATATCTTATCCGCTGGAACTTCCATAATCTTTGTTTCCCCAATGCATTTGACCAGCAGAAGACAATTCTACCTCTTTTTAGAAGGGGCAGTTCACTGTGGGGCTCAGACAGGGGGGCTGCCAGCCCCAGAGAGAGCATGGAGGAGGCATGGGACAACACAGTCTGGGGTAGAGGAAGGAGCAGAATGGTCTAGTGGGTTGTCCTAGCTGAACTCCTTGGCTGTCTTTGGAGGGGCTTTTGTGCTACCCAAGAAGGGATTCCTGGGCTGTCCTGGTAGGGACAGTTGGGTTTTCCCAGGGGGATTCTTTTCAGTTTCTGGGTGTTCTCCATGCAAATGGAAAGCACAGTTCTATCAACCCCATGCCACTAGCCCCATGCCAGGGATAAGGGCTTCCCCTCTCTAGCTGAGGACATAAAGGGAGGCAAGAAGCCCCCATGCTCCAGGGGTTTCCAGCCTGAATCTGATATGCGAAGTGTTCCCAGGAGAGCCATGAACAATACCAAGACAGAATCCCCACATCATCAGAAACAGCAGTACCGCAAGAGAAATGTCTTTCTAGTCACAAGTTTCAGAATTATTTCTATTTACATTGCAATGAATTTGCCATTGGCAGTGGTTGAAACTCAGGAGTTAATGTACTGCAGGTTTATGGTAAATGAATGCTTCTGGAGCCATAATTCATGTTAATTGACAGAAGCTGTCTGCAACACTATGAAATACGCACATCATAGCTGCAAAACAGGAATCTCTGTGTGCATTAGAAAACAAACAGTGCCTTTTGCTTCCAAGCTCTGTGATTACTTCTCTTTTTCACATCAAATAAAAACTGCTAGTTACGTCTGCATCTGAAATGAGGTGTGAAAAGTCAAAGACGCATCTGTAATGAACCAACCAATGCAAGAACTGGAGAAGGAATGTACCTGAGAAACAGTGCACCATTCCCATCCTCTCCACACTTTGATCATAAAACACACTGAGCAACCAGTGAGCTCGGGGCAATGAAAATCCTCAGGCTATTACCATTTGTGTGACCCATTTTCATCACTTCATTAAAAAAAGGGGCCAAGTGGGGCAAACTATCTTAGCTCCATTGACTAGAGCACAATCAGCCCCCTAAGATTTATCTGCTCGGAAAATACATATATTCTCTGAGTAGAAACACTTATAATGGTTGAACTGAATTTGCAGAATTATAGATACATTTAGACGAGGTTCAGTTACTTAGTGAGGAAATCAATTTGAAAGCAGTGAAGGGATGTACCCAAGGACATTTACAGGGAGAGCTGAGCCACGGATAAGTTCACAAAACATAGAGAGGGATATGTGAAGTGAAATCTGAGATGTTCTGTACAGAAAGTTCTTCAAGACAGCAAGGGAAGCACCCTGAAAATTTCCATTTTGACAAAGTGTGTCAACACATCGAAGCACAGCCATCCTGTGAAGACATTTGGGTTTGACAGTGGAAGTGTGAGGAATCCCTGGCTAAGAGATACATCTTGTTATGGTGTGGAATTTTCTTTTAAATGAGCCTTTTGACCCCAAACTGATATTAACAAATTATAATTTAGGAAACCATTATAAAAAAAAAAAAAAAAAAAAAAAAATCTGTCTTGTTCCTATGAAAAATGAGAACTATTTTGGAAGCTATTAAAGCTGTCATAAACAGAATTATCTGTTTACATCAATAGCTGTGGGGGACAATGTTTGGTCTGAGAAAATCCATCTTAGAACAGCAAACCAGATAATGGCAATTAGCTCTCATTGTAACCATAAATATTTTTTCCCCTTTCCTTTCCCTATTTATGTTACTGAACTTCAGTAACTTTAAGGAAACGTACTGAGAAGCAAAGTCCACCACCTAGATTACACATAAGAAAGTTTTCCTTGCTACCACTGAGGTTGTTCACATTTCTTGTGCAATCCTGTGTCATACTGAATACATAACATGAGAGTCTGGGGTGGCTTTAAGGACAGCACACTCCTCATTTTTCTTGCCTTCAAGCAAAATCCAAAGCGCCTTTCCATCAGCTCCGCTGAGATCAGGAAAAGACCTCTGGACTTCCCTTGTCCTCATCTCCCAGAAAAGCCCACCATACCAAGAAGTACTCCTGCTGAAGAAAAGTGCTACGCTCCTGACTGGTGAAGCAAAGCCTGTGCAGGTGTAGGTTGGGGCATGGCGTGGAAGGGGAGGAGGTGAAAGCCGATGTTGTTGAACCAGGGAGATTGCACAAGGTTCAAGAGATGCAGGTTCTACTGGGTTTTTCTCTGAAATAAAATTGTACTTCGCCCTGCTAATTTTTTTCTTGCTTTAATGTATTCACTTTATGCTTTGATAAGCCCCAGTGTCCAGCTTTATATCTTACACTCCTTATGCACTGGGAGGAGTAGCTTATGTACTGTTATTCATTCACTAACTATTGGCAGGACTTTGCCAATCTCCTGCACACCAAGCTGGTCCTGATTCACCAAGAGGGGTGCTGGTGCACTCAACATGAGCACCCAAGCATCAAAACATTGCAAGGCAGGACACAACAAGCAGGATTTGTCCCAGGATGCTATTATTGAGCCTTAACTTGTCCCTTTTATTAGCAGTGCCATTCTGCTGTTTGGATCCTGCTATATGCAATTAAGAAAACCGTGAACGGTTCCTTCCCCAAGAGACTCATGAGCCCAGCCCTGCAATCACTGCTCCCATGTCTTACACAAGCAGATCCACATGTGGATGAGGTTGAAGGATTTTAGGGATGGGACCTCAGGTAATCTTGACCTGACCTGACTCACAAGGGGGCGGGAGGAAGGGACTGAGTCCAGCTGGCTCTAGAGGTGGTTCATTTTGCCAGAGATACCTGATGCCAATTCCTTTGAAAATACAAAATTAATCATTTTTCTGATTAAATTTAGTTACTCCTAGATGGGCAAGGAGAAATAAGTCAAAGCTGAAGACACTGTCAAAAAGGAATGGAAGAGTAACAGTAGGTGCTGGAGCAAAAAGTTCTCATTTGAGAGCTCCACTGAAAAGAAGTATTAAATTGCAGCAGGTCTGTGTTTGCAGCTAACAGCCTGTGAACCTTTCCTCTCTCACCCCAACCCAGATGCTGAGTGAGCACAAACAAGTCTTTTCATTTGTCTTGAACCTGATCCTGCACCATTCAGATCAGCCAGGCTTTGTCATTAGCCCCACGTTCACAAGTGGGGAGTGAACACAGACCCCTACGCGTCCTGCCTGTCCTGACTCCAGTGAAAAGAGCATTTCTGAAACATATGTCAGCTGAAATATTTGAACAAGCAGGTTTTCAAATCCCAGTGGAGACAGAAGGAGCTGCCCTTTAGCAGGTGTTAGCAGGAACAGATAAAGCTGCTCAGTTGAAAATATGTCATTTTTCATTTGGAAATGTATCAGTACAAGCATGTTAGCACCTTCACGCCAAGTCTGGACAAGCCCTGGAGGAGAATGGTTAAACAGTGAGGCAAGGAAATGGGAACTCACTCTGGGGTCAGCCCAGTGTTGCAAGGCTTTGGGTAGAGGAGAGAAAGCACCTCTAATGGGAGCATTTTAAAACCAGTTTTAGGAAAGTAGTTTGCATCCATCAGCAATTTACACCTGCTCCAAGCATTGTCTGAGGATCGTGTTTGAGGCAGCTGTGGCCACAAGATTTCCAAGTTTGACGCTATTGTGTGAGCTAAACCATGTTCAGTAGCAGTGGGACCACTCTAGGAGCCAGACCCAGAAGAATGGACCCAGGGCGGAAAGGGGCGAGCTCTGAAGACCTCAAGATCTTCTTGCACCAACCCCTGCTGCTGTAGCTGCTTTAGCATCCAAGCTGGGATTCTAGATCCTGCATGCTCAGAGCAAAACCCAGCCTAGCCATCCTCACATCCCTCCATCAATACCCATAACAGAGCTTCAAGTGCAGTGTTTGCTTGCTTGCTTTTCTCCATTCAAAGTGGCTGCACAGTCCTATTCACTTGGCCTTTACCCAAGCAGCTGCTGATACAGTCCCGAAGAGACACAATAAAAAGGCAGGGGGAATGTACAAATTCAATTTAATGTGGAATGAGGGACCAGTTAATCTGATCCCCGAGGAGCATGAAAATATTTAATTTTATGACAGTGTTGTGTCATGTGTGGCTCTTATTCCAAGACAAGAACAGCTCTCATCCCTTGGATCAAAACTCCCTCTGTGCACATATGCCCAAATACCAGTTTTGAAGCCAGCTCCCAACCTGCTGCTCGCAACCAGATTTTGTATTTTGAGCCATGTCTAGGTTTGACACAAAGAAATGGATATAAACACAAGCCACGGAGACATCTAACAGCAGAAAAGACAATGTTAGTTGTGACGCTCAGATTTCCATTCTCTTTCTCAGGCACACCATGCTTCCATCCTAACAAATCCAGTGTGACACTTCAAGTGGAGTTTCCTCTTGAATGACTCTAAAGGATTAACAAACATGTTCATGAAGCTTGAAATGGAGTTATAAAAAATAAATTGTCATCAATGCTAATGCCTCAGTATCCGGGACAGACTTCTGGAACTATATCCCAATCTGCAGGCTGGAGGAACAAACACTTAACCTATGTATGGCGAGAACAGAACCATGAGAATATTAATCCTGCAAGTTCCCTGACTACTAACATTAGCACTAATTACCATCACCAGGTCTGTACATTAGCTCACTGTGTGAAAGCATTGCCTGCCTCGCTGCAGAGCCCTGTCAGGTCTCCTGGCCCTCCTCTCCACACCCTGTGCCTGAGGTATCTGGATCCTGTGCTGACCCCGTGCCGAGACAGCTGAAATTGTGTTGCCACAATATTGGATTAACAACATGGAGGTTCTGAAGGTACATCACGTTTTTTGTTTCCTATTTGGAGAAAAAGTAGTTGCTGAAATCAAATGCATTTTCGTCACCCAATTTAAGTGGGTGATCAAAGTTCTCTTATCGCGCATGACCTGAGCTGCCTCCTCCTTGAATAAAACAAGAAAAAACAATTTCCTGCCCAAACCCACCTGGGGTACACAAAGTAGGTGTCCCTGGAGAGGGACTTCCAACAGCACATTTTTCAGGGCAAACGGAACGGGTTGTACCGGTATAAAGCACAGCAGCTACTGGCACCTTCACCCAAAACACATCCCGAGGGGCAGGTGGGAGCTCTCAGCACCATGGCACCAGCCCAGAAAACAACGAATTTGGATCCAGCTCCTCCCTCAGGGTGGGGGGACTCAAACTCACCGCTCCCACAAGGCTGCCCCAACCACCACCCTGAGGAAAGGCCTAAGAGAAGACTCCAGCACTGGAGCTGGGGCCCCTCTGCAGCCAAGAAGCCCCAGGTGACAGCCAGGAATGAGAGCAGGCATGCAGCAATCTGTCTTTAGCTTCCCAGCTGCAGCACTCAGTTCTGAAGAAACTGAAGATCAAAATCGTTTTAAAATCAGCCCTTTAGGGAATATGACAGCCTGAATTTTTTGCCTCCAGTGATTTTATTTGAATGACTCAGATGCTTCAAGTGCCTCAGACTCCGAAATCCACTGGAATATTATGTAAAGGTGAGGTGTGGAGAAGCAGTTTTCTAAGAATAGCCAGTGACTACACTGGGGATTTAACCCTTTCCACCAGTCCTGATTTATTGAATACATTCTCAGGGAGAGACAACATCTGTTTCCAATGAGTTTATAGCCCAGATGCATCATATAAAGGGTGAACTTCACACCAGGATGTATAGCAGGTTGATGGTGGGAGGCTGTGTCAACCACCAAATCCCCTCCAGGAGGTCCGATGAGCCAAGCAGGTGAAAATAAGTTCATCTTTAAAGGCAAACAGTTCTTAGCCACATAGGGACAGATTTAGACATATATATAGAGGAGGCAAGACAAAGTCAGTGTGTTTTCTCTAGGTCTTCTCCATTCTCCTCATGATGGAGCTAAAGCAGGTGTATTAAGGACGTAGTCACAAACAAAGCTGGATATTTCAAAGAGAGGAATGATGGAGCATGAGTTATTTAAAGCAAAGACCGTATTTTTCCTTTACATCGGTACAGTACAAGGGACCACAATTCCTGACTGCCAGATATATTGTGCAATAAAATGTGAACAATAACAACAGGTGTGGTCATTTTAAGGAACCTGAATTAAATATAGTGCATTTAGGTTGAGTATCAGAAGATTTTATGGACACTGAATGAAAGAAAACAAAATACATTCCAGGTGCAATCTTACATAAATAGGAGGGAGTGCAGAAGCTACTTTTTTCTTCTCTAGTGTCTGTGCATGCTCAGCCTTTTACCCAGGGAGATTATCTCTTTCTTAACATGTTAACATTAAGGCTGCATACTTCTTTAAAAGATACAATTCAGGGAAACACAAAGTACTGAGCTGAGTACAAAAGGAAATGGGTGATATTCTGTGACCTCTGTATTTTACAGAGGATGAGACTAGATGATCTAATGGGCCCTTCTTGTCCTACTGTCTGTAACTCCATCAATTAATGATTTTTTGTGTGAGTATTTTTTAATTTTTTGATCCTATGCAAGTTGCTTTTGCATCTTCACAAGGAGATAAGAGATTTGGGGACACCAAACTGAATTAAAGATCTGTATGACAACAAATAAATAAATACGCAGTGATTTTGCTGACAAATTGAGGGTATCATGGATCAGTAGTTTTATTATAGTCTCTGAAAGAAAAGATCAAAAGACAGATCAATGCATCAGCTTTCAGTTGGTTTTAGGTGGCATGCTAAAGGATTAAAAACTCAAAGGAATTCCCTTCAGTCTCAAAGAGTTTCCAGAACATGTAACAGTTTTAGGTCAAATTATAATAATTAACTTGAGATAGCATGTTGATTGGAGAGGAACTTTGCCAAAAATAATTTTGCACATCGCTAAATACTCATGTTTGAATTCAGAAGGGAAACTTGCTTCAGCTCACCCACAAGTTTATACAGGTTCAACCATTGAGAAGGATGCTGGCCTTTGGAAAAAAAAAGTGCTGAAAGTTGTAACGCTTTCCAAGTCAGATGGGGAGTAGTCCCAAGAGCATGATGAATAATGCAGAAAAAGAATATTTAAACAGATACGGGCTCCTGCTGCCATGCAGGTAGACATGGCCTCTTAAAACTCTGATTCTTAATCAGCAACAGGATCATTAATCAGCATTTCTGTGTTCTTCAGAGATCCTTGGGAAACAGAAATGTAAATGCCAGGGCTTATTTTCTTGTTAGTAACAGATCTTTGATAAAGGATAGATGGACAATTGGCAGGAAAAGAAAAAAAAATCTCAGCCCAAAGCTGAAATTTTGCATTCATTGAACAGCTGCAGTATCACAGCAAGGTGGGATGGCCTTGCTGCAGGAGGCACTGGGTGATGCCACACAGGATGCTTCTGATAGAGAGCAAAGCTATATTAAGAGGAAAAATAATAGTATAGAAGGCCACCAGTAGTTGGTTTTTAATCAGAAAATATCCATCCCTTGTTACTCCACAGTCAAGTGAATAATCAGAGGTGAACACAAAGATCTTCACTGGCCAGGCAACTGGCCAGAAGTTGTATTCAATTTTATTTCAACTCACATTCCTCAAACTTCAAACTATTATTTCTCCCTATCGCCCTGCAGGATGCTTCAACTCTTTTGAGGAGATGAGGCAGCTGGAAAAGTAATTTCAGTTAAAAAAAAAAAAAAATGCAGAAACAACAAAAAGCTGGCATCTAGGCTCCAGCTTGAAGAATTCGTCTAACAATCACTGGGTCAATTCACATTAAGCTGAACAAAGAGCAGACGGCAAAAAGAAGATGAGCTGATCAGCTCGGTGGCTACTGCCTGTCCCTTGTTCTCTGTTGACTTTCACCAGCGCCTTGTCAGAGGAGGGCTGCAGCATTTGATCCCCTGTTCCCAGGCACAGGAAGGGAGATGGGGACACATGTGGCCACCTTAAATAGGCGACTTCTTCCCCGTGTGCCCCAGCCATGCTATGGGTGACTGCTCTCCCAAGCCAGCCTATCAGGAATTTATTGCCTCTTCTCCATTACCCAGCAAAGAAACTGTCACACAGATGTTGGCATTGTAACTTATTCAGTGTCACCGTGGGGTTCTCCACCATTGTGTCCCTTCACAATGGGGCAGCATTCAGGGAAGGGCATGGCAGGGATGCAGAGGTAGCCTCGGGCAGGGGCCGTGCTGATGCGCTCTTTGTTGGGCTCCTGCTCCAAGGGTCTCGCCTGCCCTTGCACTCCCATGAGCCGGAGGCAAGGCCTGGAGAGGAGCTGCCAGGAAGGAAGGATTTTCTGCCTTTTGTGATCTCTTTCTGTGTTATTGTTGTTCTCCCAGATGGCTTTTGTTGCCCAAGGTAATGATCCTTGGCCCTCATTCATATCTCTGCTTTTGTCTAGGGGCCATTGTAGACAACGCAACATGGACGGAGGCTGCCAGGCACAGCACTAGGGCCAGCCCCTGTTATTGATATAGCGACAAATACCCACTTTCAAGTTATAGAATCATAGCATATCCTGAGTTGGAAGGGATTCACAAGGATAATCGAGTCCAAATCCCGGCTCACAAAGGACCACCCTGTGTCTGAGAGCAGTGTCCATATGCTCCTTGAACACTGGCATCTTGGGACCAGGCCCTGGGGAGCCTGTTCCATGGCCACCACCACCTGGGGCAGAGCCTTTTCCTAACATCCAGCCTGACCCTCCCCTGATGCAGCTCCGTGCCATTCCCTTGGGTCTTGCCACTGTCTCCAGAGACCAGAGATAAGTGCCTTCCCCTCCAATCCTCTGTGAGGAAGCTGTAGGTCACCAGAAGACCTCTCCTTGATATGAAATCATCATTGTCAGAGTACCAGTGGCAGGTTACGCAAAAGGTTTCACAAAGGTATGGGAGATGTAACCCATCTCTGCAAAGTGA
Organism: Alectura lathami; assembly: GCA_013399715.1. Classification (NCBI taxonomy): domain Eukaryota; kingdom Metazoa; phylum Chordata; class Aves; order Galliformes; family Megapodiidae; genus Alectura; species Alectura lathami. The sequence goes on from VXAV01010391.1 coordinate 534,136, forward strand.
CCTCAAAAACACACCATATCCACCACTGAGGTGATAGTGTCCCAAAGCCTGGTCAGGACTAGCGTCTTCACAACCTGTCCCACAGCCACGTACTATGTTCCCCAGGGCTTATTTAAGTGTAAACTCCTATCTGTAGGGAAGATCAAGAAAATGGGCTTTCTAGGAGTGATGTAAACCAAAGCAAAACTCTCTACTTGACTCTCTGCCAAACATAGTAGGATGATCCTTATCACGCTCAAGACAGAAAGGCAAAACATGGATGGTGACAGCCCATGGTGACACCGCTCCACATCTGAAGCCTTCTCTGGTGCCCAGCATGAGCTTCTCTCCGGCTCCCTGTGATGAGCTCCCCCAGGCTCCAGACCTGCAAGAGTTATGCAAGTTCTCACATGCATAATATTAAGCATATTTGTTTTTGTTTTTTCAAGTTCAAGGCCTCAGAGTGAGTGTAAGCTCCGGAGGGTAGGGAGGCTCTGCTCTTCAGACATCTAAGGAACCACACCCAGCCATGAGGAGGAGGATTTTATATATATAAAATATATATATATAATTTAACTCCCATCCATCAGTTCAACAGCAACAATGGTGCCAAATGAAGTCTTTCCACTCACGCAGTTTTTGTGGCCTAAAATTCACCACGTGTTTAACCACGACTCCTTGGCCAGTCCCTGCAGCACCCAGGTTCCCAGGTGGTCCCCAGCACCAGCACCAGCCAAGCCTGCAACTGTTTAGTTTCTAAGCCCGGGGCAGTCGGGCCAGAGTGGATGCCAGCCAAATATAATACAGACACACAGGCCTATATTATATAAAACACACACACACACTTACACATATTTTATATGTATATACATATACATATGTATATAAAATATATAAACTCACACACAATGTATGTGTTTAAAATAGAACGCCCTCAATCAGAAAATAAAATATTTTACTGCAAAGTGAATGGATTTTTTTTAATGTTTAAAAAAATGTGATAAAATATAACTAGAACATTAATGAATCCCTGCTTGAATGCCAATGAAATACAGTGCTTCTTACTGACTGTATAAACTTTTTTTACTGCTTATTTATATCACTGCTAATATGAAAATCTCATTTGGAGTGAAATATTATACTCGGTACAGTAGGGGCCTAAGACATGGCCCACCAACCTGTCTTCAGCAGTAAACCCATGGTACAGAGTGCCTGAAAGCCCATGGCCTTGCTGAATGCAAGCTTGAAAATCAAAAATGAACAGCGGAACATACAGTTCACCCTTGTGTTGGGGTTCTTTTGCCCTCATTAGGCTCCTGAGCCAGACAATTTCACCTCACATGGGTGCCATCAACTGCAGAGATCTTCCTAGTGGCCCCCACCCAAGGCAAGGCATCCCCAGATAAAACAATTCTCCACAGGACCTGATGTACTGTCCATGATGCCTGTGTTTGAAAAGGGGACCACCTTCGCCCAACACATCCTGACGCTCAATGGAAAGACCCTACTGGGGACTGGGCACCCAGCCAAGAAAGGGTTCCTTGATGGAGGTAGACTTTGAGAGCTCAGACCTTCAAACAAAAGCCACAAATTGTGTGGGCAGGTTTCCTGAATCATCACACCCTGTTATTAGGGCATTCAGCTGGGAAGGGGAAAGACCTGGACTGTTCCAGTGGCAATTTAATTACGCTATACAAATGGGAACATCTTTAAAAGTTTAGAGGCTGGGAGAGGCTTTGAGAGCTGGGTTTGGACATTTCTTTGGGGAAAGCAAGTTCAAGTCCCATCAAGTAGAGGAAAAACACTCATGAGAGTCTCCCATATTCTAGATGAATACTTTAATTATTGACCTGGGTGCAGGGAGGAGGAGGGAAGTACAGTATTTCAGCTTTCTCTAGTTCTTCCACTGAGAAAAGTGATTATCTTTTCTTGGGCATCAGGCCAGGTCCAAGCTTTGGGCCTTCAATCCTAAGAGGCACCTCTAGTCCATGTGGAGATAACACCCAAATCCAATGCAGACACTTCTCTGAAGTGGAGAGGCCAGGGTGTAGGCTCCATTAAGCTCCTCCTGTTGTTAGTGGGCAGAGGTAGGCTTCTCCAGAAGGCAAATACAACCACTAAAAATGCAAATTTCCCTCTAGAGGGATCTGTCTCTCCCTGCTGAAGGCATAGGGATTCCAGGTAGCTGGAGTTCCAAGGCAGGAACATTCTCTGTTGGATGACTCCAGACCCCAAATCTCAATTTTTTCTCAGCCTTTGCTCTTCTGAAATCTCTTAATCCCATTCCATACGTTGCCCAGTGTGCTGCATGGATGCTCATTTTCCCTCCATAAGGATGATTCACACAGTGACCCTTAACTTTGGCTGGATGAGAGCATGAATATATGTAAAGGTTTGAGCCAAGCTCTTGAAAGCTAAAGGGAAAGAAAACAAACTAATATGCTGACATAGCACTATAATAAGGAGTAATCAAGAAAAAGAGCAACATTAACATAGCTTAAACAGTGCATGACTTAATATAATACTGACATTGAAAATGTCCTGGAAATTTGTGGGAGGAATCCCTTTTCCTCTAAAAACGGACCGTGTTCATCCATCTGGAGATGGTCTTGGTTGGGCACACTGCTCTGGGTGGTCCTGCTTGAACAGAGGGGTGGAGCAGATCCCTCCTAATCTCTATCATTCGGTAAATTCAAAAGCTCAGGTTACTCTGGACTAGCTCAGAGCATCATCATGCTGAGGCAGGACAGCAGACTCCTTCCAAGTCCAGTGAGTAAGTAGTTTCAACCAGATTTAACAAAGGAAGTTTTCAGCGTGAAGATATAATTATGGCACAGCCCACAGAGGTAAAAGGCCTGATGCTCACAGTCAGAACAGGCTAGTCTGAGTCAGTGTGTTATGGTGGATATATCTGAGCTCAACCAAAGCTGATTCTGAGATTCCTTGAGTAATCTTATGTGGCAAACCCAGCTAATGGCTATATTCTGGTTTTGTTCAAGTTACAGTTCATAATTGTCAATGTAACTTGAGAAAAATACATTAAAAGCATTTTGCCTTGTACAAATTCTTTTAGAAGAACAACATAAATATGGGACATCCTCAGAGAAAAGGCTTTCCTTAATCAAAATTACTGAGCACAGCTTCTATTGATTAGGTACCTCCAAACCCCCAACAGGAGTTCTTAGGGACATAACTAAGGCCATTTGTGTCACTTCTTCTTATCACCTGCTGTTGCCCAGAACTCTCATGCAGCCCAGATCAGCTCTGGGTGCTATGAGAGCAAGGGAGTCCCAACCATAAGCTGTGTGACCGTCCTCCTGACACTCTCCATCAGCAGCCAGATCAAACACCCACTGAGATGGTGGAAAGAATCTCCTTCACTTCAGTGGTCTTTGGATCCTGTCCCAGAGGGAAAGCAATTTCCATCACAGAAATATGCCTGCCAGCCAGTTCATTTATTACTCCTTTGTTAAATTTACTATAAAGACTCACACAATAAAGTTCCAGAATATCAACCCAATATCCAATATCAACAAGGTTCAGCTGGAGTGATTAACCAAAGCCTCGGAACTTGGAGAGCAAGCATATTAATGTCTTCTGGCCACTAAATCTTTCTTGCCAAGCAATAAAAGAGCCAAAAAAGCAAAGTAATTAGGAAGTTATCACAATAACTTGAAGTCCCAGAGAGGGTTCACTGATTGTTTACAGAAGATAGGCTGCAATGAAGGGATGATTAGAAATATGTCAGCTGTACGACTTTGATAGCAGAAAATTTGTCTTGGCAGGGGTAGGAGGAATAGGATACAGACAAACAGCAGTCAAATAAGCAGAATTACTGGCAGCTCAGCCTTGGAGGTTTCCCAGTCCTGGAAATATCTAGTGTATTGGTCTATATGAAAGATGGCATCAGACAAGCCTGGTGGACACAGCATGGAGCCATGGTGTTGCCTTTCACCCAGCTGGGACCATCTGTCCAGCTGATGAAGCAGACACCTCCTTGAGAGTGGCACTGCACGCAGCTGCTGTTGGAGCAGATGCCGTGCTGTGGGGACCCATGGCATCTTGTGCCATTGCAGCCCAGAGAAATGAAGGTAAGCTACCCGCAGATCCTGTTCTGGTTTTCTGGACCCTGTTGGTGCTGTTGGCATGTTAGAGGGCATGGGGACAGCCAGAGAACAAGCTTGGTGTCTAGGTGCTCCACAGCCCTGTTTCCTGTATGGCTGTGGCCCACTGGTTATTGTGTATTAATACCTATAGCTTTGATCACACATACTGGAGCATACTGGAGCATAGGACAAGCCTACAGGAGCAGGTGAAATATTCAAGGCCACCTGATCTATAGGAAAACCCAGGCCAACCACCATCAGTCACTTCAGCTTCTCTGGTTGTCTTCTCTCTCCACTTCAGCTGTGGCAGGCACCACTTGTGGAACCTCAAGGTTGCCATCAGAAACACTGCAAATACACACACGCAAACATCCCCATGCAGAGAAGCTGATCGTGCTGTTTGTCTCCCTACCACAGCTTCCAGATCTGATCACCTCTGTTTCTATGAGATATTTGATATTCTTAATTGTCAACACTCCAAATCCTACCTGGAGCCCTTTAAACTGTGTCTGTACACCCCAGGACTGAGGGCTGTTCACACCAGTTAGGAAGAGAATCTCAAGGAAGGGAGGAAACAGGGATTAGTTGTAACAAATATTAACAGAGTGCTCTAATTAGACCTCTGGACATAGGTCAGAGAAGCACTCTGCACCTCTTGCCTTGCCAACTTAGCCTGCGTGCCATGCAGGGTTCCCCCAGTCCAAGCCATCCAGTGAAATTGGTCAGCAGAACACAAGGCACTTTACTTGCCTGATGCTCCCCTAGACACACAGAACCTGTAGCCAGTACCAGGAATTTCTGCCAGTGACTTCAAAGAGGGCAGGATTCAACTCATCCTTTGAAGCCCGGCCCCATTCCCTATCCTTAGGCTAGTGGAGCCATGAGAACAGCTCAGAAACCTCAGCTGCTTCAAAGCACATCTGCTTGCCTTGGGAACAAAGAAGCACCCTAAAAACACACCTCCCTGTGCACCTGCAAAGCGCTGGTGACCTGTACTCACTGCCTGAGCTGAGTTGGGTGCCTGTAGCCTACTTCTCAACTGCAATATACTGAAATACCTAAGTCCCTGCTACTTCACATCACAAACCAGCTCTTCCCCCCGTGTCAGCCCAAAAGGATTTTCCTGAGTCGAATCACCCATAATCAAATCAGTAAAGACATGATCACATCTAGGATGTGTGGCTTGATATTTCAACGTTCCTGGAAAAACAGCATAGAAATATTTTTTATAATATTGTGGCAATCTCCTCCTTAATTAATACTTTACTGCCCTAATTCAGCCTGCTTTGCTGCTTGCCAGTCATCAGTGTGAAATCATTCACCCTCAAAGGTGCTCATAACTCAGATGTTTTCCCACGGTGTGGCATTCCTCTCTCCATCCTGTCCCACCTAACATGAGGACTCCCCAGGGAGTCCACAGGGACACTTTGTAAACAAAGTGATTCGATGCTCAAAAGTCCAAATAAAACAGGCCAAGGGGCCATTCCTCCGCCCTGGGCACACAGGAGTGGCTGGCCAAGTGCACACTCTCCCCATCCCAAAAGGATGAACTTTGAGAAAAACCCCATGCTCTTGCATTCCCCAGAACAGTTCCAGGACACCAGCTCAAAGAGTGTATTATCATTCAGGCCAAATCTGTGCTAAGGCATTTGCTAACATTGAAACTGCGTGGACAGTCACAGGCCAGTGGGGCGATGGCCAAGGAGCACAGGGATCTGCTTGCACTGACCTCATGCTGCCCCATCAGTGCATGGCCCGTTACACACAGAATTTTGAAAAGCAAAAGCACCAATTTATTTATTTATTTATTTATTTTGGGTTAAAGAGGCCCAAAGGGAGCTTCAAAAGGAGTCTTGAGACATTTAATGACTCCTTGGAAGAACTGGTTCAGGATCCCACTGCATGATGAAGCACGTAGCCTTGGGAATGCTCATTTTCGTCTCTAGGCCTCTCTTTCCCATCTACCCAACGGGAAAAACTGCATGTTTCTTTTTCACGGGGGTGTTGTTAGAGTTGGTACATCAAAGGCCACAGGGTGCCCGGGCACTGTGGGGATGGAAACCACACGGACACCCAACATGAGATGAAAACACAAAGAAAGGCGTCTTCAAACAGAAGTAGTCTAAGTCAATTTTGTCATCTCCAACTTCAAAGATGTAAGCTCTATTATTTTGTCTGCTCAGAAAATGGAAAAACATTCTTCTTGTCTAATTCACGTCAAAAGCAGGCAAAATTTTTGCCTACGGAATTAATTTACATCGTTTTTAACTGAAGTTCCAGATTTCACTCAGCCTGGCTTAGGGCATGTCTACACAGATGGGTGCAGACACATGCAGGCTCCTCTGTCTGCCTTCTGAGTCAGCTTAACTGGAGTTGGTTTCAGCTCCACGCCATGCTCACATGAGATATCTGTCTACTTGAGGGGAGCTAACACACACTCCTAACAAACAGTGTATAATATTTAAGCCTAGAACTGCGTGAATGTAACTTCATGGCTTCTGAAGCTGGCTTGTGCCCAGATGGCTTGGGGAGCAAGAGAGGAGTTCACATCTGTTTGCATCCATCCGTGCAGACATGCCCTTATATGCCTGTTTTCATGTTTACTATATACCTTTTTATTTGACCACCCACTAATGGAAGCATTTTCATGACAGCTTTTAGAAACAGTACAGTTTTCTGTTTTGCTATTTCCCTATACTGTGCCAAAATATCGTGGTGTTCATGATGATCAGCAAAATCAGATATAGAAACATACATGACTATGATATCATCAAATAGTGACAAGCTAACTGCACTTGTAAAATGTTTTTGTTTCTGATAATCACAGGTGCTTTTTGCAACACAAGCTTTATTTAATGGATGGGTGTGTGCAATGATCCATTATTTTGGCAGATTCCTTTAAAAAAGCACATTCATCAGTCCTTACTTCAATAAGACACTCAACCAGAGTATCCACGGAGTGGGTGCAACCACGGGAAAACAAGCCATTCCTATTTCTTCATCCCTATTTCTTCTATGCTAGGGTTCAGCCAAGCTCGGGATAAATACATGCACAGAGCTACAGCTGAAACCATCTCAGGCTACTTGCAATGATCAGTTTTCATCACACGTCACAGATAGGTTCAGAGTGAGCCTGGTCACTGGAAAGAAATTTTCTGGAAATTGAATGATAGGGAGTTTCACGGAGTGTATGGAGAAAAAAGCTTTCTATAGGAACAAAAATAGTTCAGAATTCACAGGGACAGAATTTACAATGAACTGAGTAATTTACTCAGGGAAGGAGAAAACTTGCAATAATTCATTTGAAGTGGCTTTCTTTGCATAAACATTGACCTGGATAAAGCTTATCAGAGGCATTCTTTTAGCTTCTCTATGCAGTTGCAGTAGTCCAGGGAGTATTAGTTATTTGGCAGTTAACGTGTTATTCGGGTATAAAATATAAAAGCCAATTAATTTTATTTAACCACTCACAGTCCACTGCTGGAAAAATGTCAGTGTTCCGCACAAGTCTCAAAAAAAGTCGTTGATTGTGACATTGGTATCATTATAATGTTTCCAAGAAAAGGAAAAATGAAAGTTCCTACCAAAATAACATAGTTATTAGGGAAAGAAATTACAGAAGGCAGTTTCCAGAATTTGACCACTTGAAAAAAAAAAAAAAAAAAAAAAAAAAAAANTAAAGCACACATAGTAGCACCAAGACTTATTTCTCAACAGCGGAGTTTTTAGGTCTTTACTAAGGGTGGCCTTCTAAATTCAAGTCTATGGACATTCCCAGGATAAGGGTAGTGTTCGGTGCTGCTCTGTGATCTACAGGGGTCCGGTAGATCAGACAGTCCAAAGAGGATGGTTTTATTACTTGTTTCAGTGCCAGATCGCAACAGTTTGTACAGCGATCAGGAGAGTTTGTCATTAACCATTAGCTGTTACAATACTACAAACAGGAATTGCAATAACAGATCAAAGCAACATCTAGCTTGTTACCTCTGTTGAAATGAAACAGATGTTTCACTAAAACTCATGTGTTTTATGTCCTTCCTGTAGTCTATTCCTCTGTTTTATGCTGGTACTATTCATCCTACCATGACCCTCCAAAGTCAGTAAGAACCTTGCACAACTAAAATGAGGGTAGGTTTGATCCTATGCGAGATCTCCTTCCATATTCAGATGCTGTGTGAACAAGAGGTAGGGAGAATTTATCCCCTGAACTTCTGTGCAGAGGCAGGAGGTGTTCCTGCAGCACAGCACCAAGCCCTGGCACGGCACCCAGTCTTGGGGAGACAGGAGAAGGCACAAGATTTGCACTTCCCTGATGTTTGCTGTGGTCATATCCACCCCAGATGAATCAGCCAGGATTCTGATAATCCACAAGCAAAGAGCTCAGTCTGCCCTGATGAGCCACCATCCTTTCTGCACTCCCTCCAGGAAAGTGAGCCTCCCCCCTCAAAGCCACCATGAGACATGGCCAGCACTGTTCAGCTGCCAAAAGCAGCCCTACATGACCATGGCAAAAGCTGACTTCGGGCACTTGAGCAGCCCTTAAATAAATAAACAAGATACCACATCTGCCAAAATGAAACATCACTCCGCAGTCATGGTAATTAAAAGTACTCAAAATCTCTTTTAAAGGGATGAACTTTCTGATCATCCTTAGGGGAAGAAAATACCCAGTTCTCACTGTGATTTTCTTGCTGCTAATCACTACAAAAGAGCAGAGGAACTTGGAAAGCCAGAGACCTAGAGGACTGTAACTAACCAGTTATTCAGGTTTAGCTTAAAGGATTTGGCCTGCAGCAATAATTGACTTCTTGTTTAAAGACAAAGAGCCTTACAGGACTGCGAGCTCAAAGAGCTATGGGGCTATGTGAACCAGAAGACTTGACACAGTTAAACCAACAAGGTGACCACAGGAACTGCTCTCTGCACTGACCAAAACTGAAGGTAAAGTAATACCTCCAGCTGCCATAGGATATCTGGTAGGTTTGACAGACTTCAGCTTCTGACCTTAGGTCCTGACTAGTGGAGTTTGATGCAAGATGAAAAAGACCTTTACTTAAACCAGCTTCTCCTCTGAGGGCCTATCCCATGAGTGTTTCCTTGGGACAACAGTAACAGCAGTATCTGTATTTTTATTGGCTTCACTATCACTTTAGTCAGGTCCTACATCTGTTTTTCAGCTGGGTATCAAGCACAGACTGAAGCCCTCACAAGTCCAAGCTCATCAGTTGTCTTCCCTGCACAGGCTCTGGCTCACACTCAGGGTCAAGACAAGCTCTGGGGAGAAAAGGCACCTCTTAGAGTGGCCAGAGTATGCCATGCCATCTGCCACCTTTTCCCCTCTACTAAGGTCATTTGGTCTCAGGGCCCCCAGTAGTACCTGCTGCTCAGAAGGCTGGAAAGTACAAGTTCATCTGCTGTCATATAACAGCATTAGCACAAATGTTTGCAGACATGCAGGTCCTGTGGCTGCCGTATGAAGGTGCATATCCAGGTAAAGAACCAGCTCAGGATTTGCTCATAATGTAGTCCCCACACCAAAGGACAGTACGCCCTATCCTTGCCTCCTCAAAAGCCACAAATGTATGAGGATAACTACAGTGCTGGCAGATGCTTCCTGCTCCATTGCCTTTGCTACTGCAGCAAGAAAGGCTGATGCTAGCGGACGCACCCTCTGGACTTCTTTCTGCATGAAGGGACACAAAACAGAAGAACAGATAATGATGTTTATTCAGAGCTCTCACAAGTTTTGGCAACAAAACGTTATAAACAAATGTTATTTTGGATTAGTTCATCAAAAGACCTTTGTAAGATGGTCATTCTTTGCACATCAATGGAGAGTGGCAGAAGGAGAATTATTTTGGTGTAGTACTTTTCTTTGAGCTTGATGTTTATTCACAATGAGTACTGAAGGATGGTGTACCAGGTTCTGCAGGTTTTTACCAGTGGATATGTCAGTGAGTAGAAGTTGCTGCCAACCATCACTCAACCCACAATTGCCTTGCTTTACTGCCTCACAACAAGACACAGTCATGCCTTCGCTCCTAAAGGATCTAGCAGCAATATTTCTGATGTGTACAAGTTACTATACTGTAGAAATAACTCTCCTTTCTGGAACTGAATGCAACTCCACATTCACTCACAGGCTCTATCCAAATCTTCCACCAGGACTAATTCTGCTTACAAACACTTGTCTACGATTTTCTGTCTTCTGTCAAGCAGGACTGGACATCCAAGAAAGTTTTCCCTTGATTTTAGAAGGAAAGTCTTGTCCTTCCTTCTGTGGACTCCATCCATGGCTCTCAGCAAACAGAAGGAAAAGGCCTGAACTTCATTCTCAGGAAAGTAATCCTGCCCTATCCCATCTGGACAGCTCTCTCCAGATCAGCAAAGATATGCAATACTTACAACTGGAACATTCATTTTCTCTTCACGCTCCACAGTTGCCAAAATAAACTCTCCACAAGATAGAGGCAAAAAAAAGACATTAACCGAGTGAGTTATGCCCTGATTGCTGCATTCCTCTTGGCCTTCCCTGGGGCCTTGCTCACTGCACAGCCCCGCAAGGAAGTGCTCTGCATGCTGGGCCTGTCTGCATATTCCTTTCAAAATTTAACTCTGTCAACAACTTCAGGCAGCTCATGAGGGGCTAGATATTGAGGGAGGGGGTGCAGACATGAAGTCTCACCCTGACCAGCAGCCTGGATGCATCCAGGGTGCTTGTGCATGGACGAAGCCTGGGGACTTGGCGGTGGCTGCCCGGGAGGCTCTCCATTCCTACCCAGACCCTGGGCAGCTCAGCTGTATCTATTATCTGTGACACCTCCAGGCATCGGACGAACCAGGGAGAGCCTTGAACCAAGAGCCAGTACCGAGACCTCTTGCCTCCAACCATGCCAGTTCCCTGCAGCAAGCTGGGTTTTTCTATTAGCAGTGATGGGTCAGCCTGCCTCTCACATTATCCCTTCTCCACATCTCAAGAAGTTAGAGACTGACCCCAGCCCAGAGGCAGGAGATTTAATATCCCTTCTAACCACTGATGAACTAAATCAGAGGTCAGAATAAAAATCTGTTCCTTCTTCAAAGCAGAATGAATTCTTGGCCATCCCAGGACCATGAACCCATAGGTTCATGCTGTGTGAAAGCATCCACCTTCCTATTGGTTTTGAATTCCTCCCTGTTCAATTTTAATGAATCTTTCCTTACTTCTCTGAGCCTGTACTGAAAGGAAAATGAAAAGCTTTACCGTAACCAGTATGTTCCTTTTCTTCCTTCTTCTTATCAGGATAACTCAGCCCCAGCCCAAGGCACAGTGGCCAGCGTCTGGGGCTGCGTGCTGTGTGAGGCCATGCTGCTCATCATTACAGGTAATACAATAATCTCCCTATTCAGTCTCCACCTCATTCCTTTCTCTCACCTCTGTTTGTTTTCTCAACAGAAGAAATGCACAGAGCAAAGCTTTTCCTCCCCTACAACTTTTTCTTGGTTGGAGCAGTTCGTAGAAAACACTTCTTTCAACCTGCACAAACCAGAATTTCTCCTGTCATCATATTCAGACAATTCATTCCTATGGCTTTAGTCACTTTTTCAATTCTTATTTCACAATTTCGCTCATATGAAGACATGACTAACAGGTTATATGTTCCCTAGCCATTCTCATGTTCTTTTTACACTGCAGTACAACCTGGGCTACATTTTGCTCCTCTGGGGTGACCTGGCTAAGGACCAACACAATCTTCTTGCTGTTGGCATCTTTCTCTCTGCCCCCCTGGGAAATTCAAGCTGCCCAGGAACTTTTTGGACAATCAGTTTAACTTTGGTGGAGAGATGTGGTGGGGTCTCCATCTCTGGTGGTGTTCAAGAAACATGTAGATGTGGCACTTAGGGACATGTTTTAGTTAGAATGGAGATGTTGGGCTGACGGTTGGACTAGATGTATCCTAGAGGTCTTTCCCAATCTTAGTGATTCTAGTGATCTAGTGGCTGGCAACCCTGTCCAGGGATGGGGTGTTGGAACTAGATGATCTTTGAGGTCCCTTCCAACCCAAGCCATTCTGTGATTCTATGATTCCATGATTCCATTATTCCATAATTCTATGTCTCAGGTGTACCTCCTTCCCATGGGCCTAACCTCCTGTACTGGTCAAATCTAATGACCAGGTTCGCTGTACTGTATGGACACCTCCCTTCAAAGCATTCTCATTCTTGCTTCTAGCTATTAATTCACCTCTGATTACTTCCATGGCTGTCAGGGGAAAGACAAGCCAGCGGTGGAAAGCAAATCCACCACAAGGAGCTGGGTGCGGATGTGCTTGCACTGCCTCTGATCAGCGGTAGCCTGCCAATGTACCAATTAAAACCCAGCATCCCCAAATATTAGACACCTACTACATCAGACCTGTGGTCTGTTTGGTCACTGGACCTCTAAAATGAAATTGTAGCTCTCTGTAATATCTTCAGAGCTGATTTTAAGGGAGCAATTCTCCTTCCCACTTGAAATAGATTTGCCTTGAGCAGTGGGTTGCCTGCCTTACTGGGGAGAAAGCTTGTTTCCTTTTAGCTTTGCATGAAAACTGTTTTTGTCCTCTGAAATCTTATGATAGCTGTAGCTTTTCAGAATGAACACAACTATGTGTTATTTTAAGTACTAGATGTCACAGCCTTTATAAAACCTTAACCTGTATCAATATTAAGTTTCAGAGTGGGAAGGGGACAAATTTCCGAGCAAGCATAAGCCAGCAAAGAGCTCTCAGAATGAAAGAGAAGTCCCTGGAACATTCAAGTACAGGGAGATATCCTTGATATTCAACGTATGCCCTGATAGTTGGTCACCAGGTTGTAGATATGAACTGGAACCAAGGTCAGCTTCACTTGATCTAGAAAGACCAATCATATGAACCCCTGTGATAATTCTGGACTTTGAACACAGAGTAATTATAACTGAAGCAAACATTCTGCTTCTCAAAACTCATTTTCTTCCGCCAACACAACTTCTACATTCAGGAACAGGTTTGCCCCTGCCATGTGTTTGTGGCTTCACTAATAGATTATGGTGGGGGTCAAAAATCCATTTCCAGAGAAAACAGCAAAAATTTTTGGCTCATAAATAGCTTCTACCTGGGGGAAAAAAAAAAAAAAAAAGAAAAAAAAAACCCTTCAGCAAAAACAAAGAAGGGACAAAGATCAAAATAGCAGTTTAGGGGCACAGTTTGTGCTGAAGGAGCTGCATTTTGAGCCATCTCAGAATTTCAAGAGTTTTGCAAGGCTGAGCTAAATGTAGTGTATGACATGCAGAGCAATCACCGTTAGTCTGAACGGGCACAGGGGAATATGTGACGTGCTGAAGCTCCTGAAACCATCACAGCCAGAGGCAAAAATACCTTATCCAGCTCTGGGCTTTCTACATTTACCATTTTACCATTAAATAAAACACACAGGCTATCACCCTGTCTCTGTCTGGTATGACAGCTTGTGTGTGGTATTTGCTAGTGGACCTGATTTCAAGAGAGAATAAATATCCTGAGTTTCCAGTGAAGGCAGCTATTTACAGTCTCTTTGCCTGGGACCTCTGCAGGTCCAGCTCAGCAAAGCATCTTCCAACAAAGCAGGCACCAAGCAAGAATGTTCCCACCAAGAATGCTTAATCAGTATGCAGAGACTGTATAAAAGGAAAATTGGAAATTCAACCAAGGCAAACAAAACGAAAGGCAGATAGAAAATATAAACAAATACAAAGATCTAATTTTACGTATCAAGGGAAAATTCCACCAGCTCAAATGTCAGGATCTGCATTTAAATGCACTTTAAGTAGAAAGGGGCTGATATTCAAATCTGCTTCCAGTGCTTTTAGAATCACCATTTGAACATCTTACACCAGGTTTAAAACTAAGGCACTAAGAGTAGAATAGATTCATTAAATTAATTCTAACTGGGTTTGATGTACAACAAAAACCACCTTGTGCAGAAGTTAATCCATTGCACCCAGGGACTGCTCTGCTGGTTCATCAGACCCCAAAGAGTACAACAGCAGATTAATTCACACAAGTTAAAAAATGTGTGGTTTTAAAATAAAATTACAAATGAGAGAGTCATTATGAGCAAGTTTGCTGTGGTTGCAGCATGGGAGTTTCCATCCTGGGGAGCCAGCATGCCACAGGATGCTGCACAGCTTGGACAAAAAGGGTGCACTATACAGGGATTTTGGTCCACACTTTGATCACCTTTTTAAAATAAAAGTAAAATGTGAAAATGTGAGGCTTTGTCAATATTCCTACCCTCTCCAGACAGCTCTCTTGATGTGCACTGGTGGGTCTTTGGTCCAGAGAAGCATGTCTCTTGCAGACTGAGGAGGGTGTCCAGTGCAAAGGCTGACATGAGGATATGGTCACAGCCCCCAGCTAACACATACAGAGCTGCAGGTATGCGGGCTCAGCTATTCAGCAAGATCTTCTTCCCTCCACATCTAATGTTTCTAAGGAATGCTATTTTCCCATAACAATATATATATAAAAAAATAATAAAANTCACTAGCAAGCCTTCCTCAGCTGAAGACTTCAGACACCCAGTACAAACCACGTTAATTATTACTTTCGTTCTGCAGGAGTTTTTCGCAAGCACCTCTAAGTGAAGAGCTGCACTCCAGAAGTTGTTTGCAGCTCAGCTCCCTAACGGTGACATTACTGCACCACAAACTTACAGGGTTAGAGCAGACTTTTGGCACTGTTAAAACAGACAGTGCTCTGCAAGGGCTACTCCCAGACCACATTTCAACGTGTAAAACCAGCTGTTTCTGCTCCATCAACATTCACAGAAGGCATCGTGACAAATAATAATGGGAGAAAAGTTTTCTCTTTTCTCCTTCGATGCAGAGGCAACTTAGTAATTTTTGGCTAAAATATGTTTACACATGTACATTCACTTTTTTTTCCCAGGCTGAAAACAAGCCCAGAAATTTTCAGCCCAAAATCTGAAAATCTGAACAAATTGTTAACAGACTGATTAGTCAGAATGGAAACCATTATGCAACTTTATCTTTGTTATGCTAATTTACCGCTACTTTTCACTTGCGGCTAGCATAATGCCAAACTCTAGTCTCTTGTTAGTCTTTCCCTAGGACAAGAGGATCATGTGGCCTCTCACGTTAAAATATTATGCTGAAGTGAAACTGGGCATATGAGCTCAGTTTTGGAACCCCACATCTCCATCTCCTCTTGCTGTGCTGTGTTTTAGGAGAAGAGTCATCAGACTGATGTTACGTAAAAATCTGCCTTTCCCTGAATACACCAAATTAATGATATGTGGGTCTGCATGTAGAGAGGAAATGGTGTACAGATCAGACGCATACAGCATGCTGCAGTCTAAGTATTTTGTATTAACGTTTCCATACTTAATCCCATGACAAAAATTGCAGTGAGGTGAGAAGGAGCAGGCTGAACCCAATCAAGAAGCTATGTGCATGGAGGAAAGTAACCCTTGGTTCATTGCACCTCTACTGGTGCCAGCCCAAAGGTTTATCTATAATGTCTTTTCCCAAGGGACTTTCCCTACATCCAGATCCTGGGTTCTTCTTCCTGGCCATCCTCCCCTGTCCCAGCTTATTTAGGTCAGTTAAAACTTTAGCCTGCCTGAGTGTTATTCAAACACCAACAGCAAAGAGCTAACCCAATTGCCCCAACTATTCTGTTGTTCCTGTAAATCTTCCGTGCAATGGTCACCCAAGCCTGGGTGGAAATTGAAAGCTGATTGCAGGAAAGGCTGGATCAACGAGTACTTCACCTAAAACAAGAGAGTTGTGAGGATGCTGCTTTTCAAGTTGGGCTTTGTGTTGTATTTGTGGACTGGTAAACAGCACTTTACTGGAACTATGGAATTTAGGAGCCTGGTAGAGAAAAAAGCTATTCTGGCAGTCATGGTGGTCCACATGGAGGTCCGTCACTCCAAGGACATCAAAGATCAAAAAATTTGATTTGATCAGAAAAGACTCTGATTAACCTCAAATTTTGTAACAAAGCAGTTCCATTTCCCTCACACAAACCTCTCTACCACTCTGCTTAATTTTTACAATTGTTTTTCCCAAAAAAAAAATTAAGTAAGGCAAAAAAGAGGATTTTTCTTAAGAAACCAACTCTGCATCATTTCAGAGCTTATATTCTTTCTTTTCTCTTTTGTATTTCAGAGAAAGCAACTTTCTTATCCCAGCTGCTGCCAACCTCCTACTTACAAGAGAAGGAATCCAAGATAAACCCATTAATTTCAAAGAAGATACTTTGGAATTATTACAACTCCAAGTATATTTTTTTCCTGATCTCTTTATCCACTCTATGGATTCATATTATGCACTCATATTTCATCCTGCATCCAGCTCTATTGATAATCAATTAACATTACAAAAACACATTTATACTAGAATTTAAAACAGAAATAGATGTGTTAGACTTGATGGCCTTAGAGGTCTTTTTCAACCTAAATAATTCTATGAATCTACAATTCTGAGCTGGCAAAAGATTTTTATCTTTCTTTCGAGAGCTGATATACAACTGGAGGAAGATACAAGGCTTTTTTTTCTTTTTTTTTTAAGAGGTATTTGTGAATTAATTAAAAAAAAAAAAAAAAAAAAAAAGGAGAAGAAGCAGCAGAAGATGAAGAAGAAAGAACAACATTCCATATAAATGCCTTCGACTGGAGGGTTTTTTCCTGAATCATAGAAGAATGACCTGGTAAGATGCAGATAACTGGACCAGGTTGATGTCAGATTAGTCGAAGAAATATTACCTATGCATTTCTGCACCCCCACTTTGGAAATGTAACTATCAAAAAGAATCATTTAAATATTATTCGTATCAGCAGCCAAGAGGATTTTAATCAGATAATTTCATTTATTGGTTTTACCTTTGTCATGAAAATACATTAAAGAAAATCAGGCAAAGGTAACAATCCACATGGTCATTCAATTCAATATGTTCAATATGTTTTGTCCTGAAATTTCCTCTAAGGAAAGAGAGGCACATTATTGATTCCTGTATTGACACAGGGCTTGGAAGCCTTCATTCTGTTCTGTTGTGTAGAATGAGTCTGTATCAAAATCTGCCTCACTTTTTGGTTACGAGCACAGCACACAGAATACCCAATAACAATTGTGATTCAGCAACACGTGTTTGCTGTGGAAACTGGAGTTGCTCAGGACATGTACAAACATACAGGCTACAGGGTTTTGTCTTCCTAATTATCCACCCGCATGCAGGAAGGCAGGGTGTGTATATCAGTACATCTCTGAAGAGGTAATACCCAGGATTAAAACTGTTACAGACATGTTATTTCTTGCCATACAACATGGAAATATCAAAGTTCACACCCAGTTATTTTGGAAGATCAGACTAAGCAAGGATGGCAGAACCTGTCTGGCTGAAGAGGGCGCCCACGTGGGACTCATGCTCACTATGCCAAGAACCTGAATGATTTTTTGCCCAGTTTTTAAGCCTTCCAAATTATGTTTAGGCCACGCACTGTGATAGAAATCGCAGGGACACCACAACACCAGCAGTGAAGATGAGGAAGGTGGAAACACTGCTTTCAATCAGTGATTGTTTTTTCAGGATATGTCCTCAACAGTTCTGTCACTTATCCTTGGATGCTCCATTACAAGTCCCAAACCTCCCAAAGCCTGGGGAGAGCTTATCATCATGCACAGACTTTCTGTGTTACACCACACTAACTTCCCCCAATTTCAAAGAGTTTTATTGCCTCCTCGAAGGTTCTTCTTGATTGTGACCAGTTGCACTTGTCAAAGCTGCTCAGTGATTGCTCTCTCCTAAGCAAAAACATCCTTTCTGATCCCCCTGAGCCTACCCTCCCATGGGCCCCACAACTTCTGTTCCCAGGTCCAAAAAAAAACAGGTGGCTGCTGGCTAGAAAATAGGAACAAATTGCTCTCATCAGCAGAGCACAGGAGGCAATGTTCCTTCCTCCTGCCTTAATGGGATATTTAAATCACCCTCATCAAGCAATGGCAAGCCTTCGCTCCCTGAGAGCAGTTTTCCCATTTCCCATTCCACTTTTTCCCCTCCTGAAGCTCAGCATTTTCTGTACCAGGTTGGGAAGCAGTTGCTGTCGGTGCTCACTCGCGGGCCACGCAGCAGGAACACCAATAACATCCAAGTCAAACAGACTTAACAACTCCTGCAGCAGAAGTGCCAGGGCCCTGTGCACGTGCTCTGCTTCCGGAGCCTAACGGGGAGAATCCCTCTTCTACCCAAAAGGCAATTTTCCCTGTCAGTTATGATAAAAACTCCAGCTGTAGACAAGCTGCAGACGTTGGGCTGGATGGCTGATACTCAGACTAGAGGAGCTACTTCTGCTGGGACGAGCCAGCATAGACAGACTGTACCAGGAACCATCCACCACAGTCTTCCCAATTACTGTTCTCTCATTCCTACCAATGCAATATCTTCATCTTTACCTACATTTGCTCCAGCAGAAGGATTTGATGGATTCGAGGAGCAAAGCCATAGGAACCACTGTGGGTATCATGTATTCTGCAATGCCACCTGATAGAAGTGCAGTTGTTAGTCTTCTTTGGTTTACTCTACCAGATCCCAGAGTTTCACTGGAGTTGTGGGGGTCTGCAGAAGAAAAAGACATCTTAGGACCCTCCAGAAATAACACACAGATATGCTGAGGACCGCACACCACCCTGCTGTGAAGGACAAGCAGTAGCTCCAGCCACAACATGGGCTACTAGCAGGAATCATGGGGCAAGATATTTGGGACAGTTTCAGACTCATTACAACACTTTTTTGTGCTCTAAAGGTCTATAAGTCTCCCCCTCCCTCTCCAAAACTCCACTGTTGCCTATCAGACTCTTGAAAGAAATGAGCAAAATGAAGAGGTGTCCAAGACACACGGGATGTGACTGAGCTTCTGCTGTGCGGCTCACGCTGTGCTGTGGACATCGAGGCCACCAGAGATGGGTGGCCCATACCACCTCTGGCTGCAGAAACCTCCCCAAATCAGCAGCTTCTCAAGCTGGTGATTCCTTCTATCCCACAGCTACCAGATTCACCTGAGCTGAAGAAACTCCCCTTGGCAGCCCCCCAGAACACCTCCTAGGGACAATCTGCAATTTAAGAAAAAAATCAGCAAACAGACAGAGGTGTCCAGGGAGACTGAGCCTTACTATTTTGTTGCTGACCTAATTCTTTTCATCTACTATGGAAAAAAAAAAGCTCCCTGAAAGGCAGAAATGTGGAGCCCTCTGAGAGCTGTCTCTCCCTCCTGGGCCCTCCAGCATCTCACCAACTCTCCAAACTGGGGCATGGTCTGCTATGCCAGGGACTGCAGGAGAAGATATTCTCTTGCAAGTGGAGGCACGTCAGGAGCAGTGCTGAGCAGCCAACTAACATCACGCAGCAACCCAGCCTCCTCTGCTGGTGCCCCATCTTACCCCTCCATGGGGCCAGGTTTTGGATTTTGAAACCTGAGATACATAATTAGTGTCTTGGTTTGCTCTGGTGTGATATTACAGGGCCCTGGGAGAAGTAGGGTACAAGCAATGGCCAGCTTGCCTCATCACAACCAAACACACAGCCTGCAGACAGTGTGATGACACACTGAGGATCTGGCATTAACCTGTCCTGATCGAGTCATCCTGAGAAACCAACAGTTTAAATTAGGAGAAGCTTATTATGCGAGTGAGAGCTCACTGTAACGAGCAGAAAGCAAACGGCATCCACTGCTCCTCTTCTTCCTGGGGAATGCCCAACATGAAAGGATAGGGCTTTTGCTAACCCTTGGTGTGGAGGGTGGCTGCATCACGGTTGCACCAGGACCCCTGAGAAGCACCACAGCACTACTGTGAACCAGGACAGCCCAAGAGCTGCTCTAGTTTGGGCTGGGTGCTGAAAAGTTGGACAAATGTTGCTTCTTCCATGTCTTAACCAACCTTTTGTTGGTAACCAGCTGGCCACTCCAAGGGCAGAAGAAGAAACTAGTTCTGCTTTGAGGTGGGTGTTGGACTGGAAACTTTCAGAGGTTGAACTGGAATCATCTGGAGTTCTCTGCCAGCCTGAGATATCCTACGACCCTATCAACTCCCCTTTACCCTTCCACCCCATATTACAATCTTCTGCAGGACGACCTCACCCCTATGAGGACAGGGCACTTGGCAGCCCTTTTCCCATCAGCCTGAGTATGAAGTAGAGCTTTCATCTCACTCCTGCTGCCCAGGAAGCCTCATGAATTTTTATCAAGAACCAATGGCTTAATTCTTGCTCTCATATGTAGTATTCTCTCCATGAGTCTGAGCTTTTTTTTTTTTTTGGGGGGGGTGGGGTGGCTTGTTGTTTACTCTTTAATTTTATAAGAATTTTAATTTTACAAGTTCATAAATAAAACCTTCTTCCCTGCTCTGCCCCACACCTCATGTCTGGGTGTGGCCTGAAGCAAATGAGACCATTGAATGAAAAAAAAACTTTTTTTCTTTTTTTTCTTCTTCTTCAAGAATTGCTCATGTCTCCTCACAGCCTCAAATATTTCATGCAGGTTGTGCCATGTATTTCACGAGTCAAGCCAAGCAAAACACCGCCTTCCATATATGCGGCAAGAAAAAAAATGTTTTCCAGGGCTCAAAGCATTTCTGTCTTTGGCAGAATCTTTTCTCAAAGCATACTGAAGGGAAAGTATGGAAATGAAATACAAAGAGTGGTTAAAATAATATTTTGTGTATAGATGAGCCCAAACCAAACCCCAGATTAGAAAGCCAGATACCTCCCTAGATACCATTCCCAAAATGAGGAAGGTTGTTGTGATACTTGGAGAACAACTGGGAAACGTTGTAGGTCTCCCACCAAGTTTAATTTATTAATTGAACTTGTAAAAGACTTAACCCCTACCAGTCCTCTCAGCTTAGCACAAATGCTACAGCAAATGCACTACATGGTCACAACGGACAAATTCACTGTGTCACATGCCTGAAATGGAGCTCAGAGGTGGACAAAGATGAGACATTTTTAATTTTCTGGGCTCAGATACTTGATTACATTTACTCAGATGGGACTTGGGTGCAATAGCCTGGGTGTGGACAGGCTGTGGGGAAGACAGATGGGGGTTTGTTAAGGACCTGTACGGCCCACGTGTCTCTGCTGAATCTAGGCAGGAGACCCGAAGCTTCAGTGTGATCAGATCTGCCATTTGGATCCAGCCTATTGCTGACATGAGCTCAAACTCTGGTGTAATTTGGGGTTTCAGACCCAGCATTTGGGATTGGATCCAAAACTTGAATGGAAGAAATTTGGGAAAGAAGCTTTAGAGTTTAATTTGAAACAGAAAACCCTGCATCTATTTTTGCCCTAGTCTTTAATTGAACTATGTATTTTTATAATCCTGTAGTATGCCCGGGCTCTTCAGGCATCCAGCAGCAACTCCTCAATATTAAATAGGAGGCTTTATGCTATATGAATGATGAACGAAAGACAAACTCAGCTCTGTGTGTGCCCGCTGTTCTGGAGAGGTGAACAAACAGCATGTTATGGCTCAATGCGTTTACTTAACAGCAGCCAAAAGGAAAGCCAACTTCAAACAAAGCCTATCTTGACAACAGATTTTGAAACGATAATTGCATTTAATAATTCATAAATACTCTCAGATAGCAATAATGCCAGTGTTACGCTCAGAGACACCTTTATTTTTTATATCCCAGAAAGAATCTGTGTGTTCAACTCTGTAAAATTAAGACAGCTTAATCATGTAAAGTATATTTTACTCTCTAGTTTAATATTTTTTATAAACCTTAAAATAACCTTAAAAATATTTTTCCTAGCACTTGACAGGATTTGGGTTTGTTTTTCCATTGACTTAGTGGTTGTAACGCAGGTCTTGAAATAGAGTACCCAGGGGAGGGAGGATGGTTTTTTGCTCCAGAAACCAGTATATACCCAACATACCTACCTGTGCCAGGCACAGCGTAGTGGCATGCTCAGCACCTAACATGATGAGCCAAAACCTCCCCAGTAGCAAAGGGTGGACATGGAGCAACTGCTTTGCTCCATCCCATACCATGCTGAGGCTGCTCATGGCTGGTAGCTACAGCAAGAGCAGGAACTGGCTAAACCTTCACCCGTCTTCAATTAGCCAGTTAGCTACCACAAATTCCCCAGCTCAAAGACAAGGGCAAGACTCGGCTAAAGTAGTAGACCTTCAGTGAAGCAAGCTGGGTAAGTGAATGCGATCCACTAGTATGTGAAAAGGAAAATTCCAGGCACAAAAGTTCCATAGCGTGGAAGAGAAGCATCATGCTTCTATACCTATGCATGTTATTAACTCCTTGCACACCAGCTTGACATTTTTGCAGAGTCACATCCCACCACTGATGCAAACAGTCCCCCAGCACAAGCCCAGCACAACCCTAGCAATGGTACCAGCACCTCACTGCTCCCCTCCCCAGACCCCCACTACTGCAGACACACCAGGGGTCCCTGCTTTTCCTAGCCTCCAGTTTTGGGAAACACATACTCAAGAACAAACACTGGAAGACAGTTTTGCAGCTAACAATGTTTCCTGGCTCCTTCAGCAATGTCTTCAGACTCAGTCACCTTTATAATAAGCCTAACCCAAAGAACACTGCTTGCACATACATACATGCACACACAAAAACACTTACTGGCTTAATAGGGTGAGCATCAAAATGTAACACTAAATTATCTGACATCTTTATTGCTTAGAATGACAGATTCAAACAAAGCTAACCCTTTAATTATGTTTATATAATGTAATTTGGCATAAGTCATAAAGCACCCTTTTGGCAATGCCAGATTAAATATTTTACATTTGCTCAGGCAGCACATTACGAGATTGAAAGCGGTATTTTTTTCTGATGTTCCAGAGCAATGACTATGCTAGGATGGGAACAAGGCTCAGCCCAGAGGCTTTCTGTGGTGGGGAACTCAGTCCCATACCCCACTGTGTGCAGCTCCCTGTTGCACCATCTCATCCAGGACGTCAGTACCACTGCTGTTTGCCGAGAGTAAAAGAAAAAGCCATGTCGATACCAATGGCAGCAGAGATGCCTCTGTTACTGCTGGCAGGGGTTTCCAGGGCAGTCATCTTTATGTCTGCAATGGATCTGCTCAAAGTCCTCCTCCTGCACACAAAAGAGAGGGTGTCCCATGCTTTTTTCAAGGAAAGAGCTGACATGACTGAAGGGCTTTGGGAAAACTCAGAACTGAGATTTTGAAGAGATAATGAAACATCTGAAGATGTTCTGCAATAATGCATAGAGATTGTCCTCAATGTCCAGCATCCTTCTCAGGGCCCAACTTTCCTGTTGCTAGGTATCTTCCCGAAATAGCGGAGTTCCCTGAATCAGACTTGGTATCTGCTTTCCCTTATAGGACGCTCCCCAAGGGTCTCACCTCCAAGTTCTGTGGCCTCATTTTTTACTCATGAACTAGAAATATTAATGATGCTCATTGCCTGTTTCAAACGGATTTAAAAAATAAACAGTCTTTGCTCCCAGAACAGATCCCATAAAGTTACCTCTTGACTAAGATATACCTGCTCACCCAGACCATAACCATCTACCCCAACATCTGTAAATCCGCCACTCCCAAGGACCAGGCTTGACCAGCCCAGCCACATGGGAGGTTTCTCTGGCCAGGTTCTGCTGCAACAGTAGCACAAAGCTGACAGCCATAAGAAAATGAAGTTCAGCAGGATCTAGCCACTCCAGGAAGAACATGACTGCCCTTGGTAGATGTTTGTATAACAACCTGTTCCTCATTCTTCTTTTAACTTTCTTCCATTTTATATGCTTCAATGGGGTATTTACTTGACACCAGTAGGAACGTGAGAGCATGCATCCACATGCTAGAACACTGTCAAGATCCGTAATTTAAAGCAATGTATACAAATTTTGGTGCAAGACAAACCTTCACACTCTAAGCCTGCATGTTTCCTGGCCTGTACATCATTGCTGCCAAAGCTATGAGAATGTAGGCAACAGACACCCTGCCTGGCTTAGCCCATGAGTCCATTCTTCCCTGCACCATCACTCTTGTGTAGAGCATTAACCACACATGCAACCTAACTCCTTTTGCAGATGACTTTTGCACCTCATACTTTTGTCCTTTCAACATTCAGCTGTGGATGAGATGATTTTGCTTCCTATTTCCCAAGCCCCTCTACCTGACCCACTCCTCCACACAGCATCTTTGGCCTACATGGTGCTGCTTGGCCTCTGCCTCCTACACAACACCTTGCTCCCAAGGTCTTGTTTTCCAGATGAAGACTGTAGTTTCTTGTCATTTCCTCTGTACGTGAGAACAGAGAAGAGATAAGGTAACAGGAACAGATCCTCCTGGAAGCTATGCTAAGGTACTTGGACAACAGGGAGGTGATGAGAGACAGTCAGCATGGCTTCACCAAGGCAAAGTCCTGCCTAACCAACCTAGTGGTCTCCTATGGTGGCATAACTGCATTGGTGGACAAGCGAAGAGCCACTGATGTCATCTATCTGGACTTCAGGAAGGCCTTTGACATGGTCCCCCATAACATCCTTCTCTCCAAACTGGGAAGATATGGATTTGATGGGTGGACTGTTCAATGGATGAGGAACTGGTTGCTAGATTGCACCCAGAGAGTGGTGGTCAATGGCTCAATGTCCGGATGGAGATCAGTGATGAGTGTTGTCCCTCAGGGGTCTGTTCTGGGACTGATAGTCTTCAATATCTTCATCAATGACATCAACAGCAGGATCGAGTGCACCCTCAGCAAGTTTGCAGATGACGCCAAGCTGTGTTGTGGGGTCGGTACACCTGAGGGACAGGATGCCATCCAGAGAGACCTAGATAGGCTAGAGCAGTGGGCCCAGGCTAACCTCATGAGCTTCAACAAAGCAAAATGCAAGGTCTTGCACCTGGGTCATGGCAACACCCACTATTAATACAAGCTGCAGGATGCAAGGATTGAGCAGAGCCCTGCCAAAAGGGACTTGGGGGTGCTGGTGGATGACAGCTGGACATGAGCCAGCAGTGTGCCCTCGGAGCCCAGAAAGCCAACCACATCCTGGGCTGCATCCAAAGAAGCGTGGCCAACAGGGCAAGGGAGGTGATCCTGCCCCTCTGCTCTGTGCTGGTGAGACCCCACCTGGAGTGCTGCGTCCAGATGGAGAGTGCTCAGAGCAGGAGGGACATGGAGCTGCTGGAGCATGTCCAGAGGAGGGCCACAAAAATGATCCAAGGGATGGAGCACCTCCCCTGTGAGGACAGGCTGAGAGAGTTGGGGCTGTTCAGCCTGGAGAAGAGAAGGCTCCAGGGAGACCTGATAGCAGCCTTTCAGTATCTCAAGGGGGGCTACAAGAAAGAAGGGGACAGACTCTTTAGCAGGGTCTGTTGTGATAGGACATGGGGAATTGGTTTCAAACTGAGAGAGGGGAGATTTAGACTGGATATAAGGAAAAAGTGTTTTACAATAAGGGTGGTGAAGCACTGGCACAGGTTGCCCAGAGAGGTGGTGGATGCCCCATCCCTGGAAACCTTCAAGGTCAGGCTGGACAGGGCTCTGGGCAACCTGATCCAGCTGTAGGTGTTTAGTCCAGGGGAGTTGGACTAGATGGCCTTTAAATGTCCCTTCCAACTCAGACAATTCTATGATTCTATGAATATTCTTACCCCCTCTTTTATACAAAGTTCAGTGACTCCTTCAAAACTGCAGAGGTGCAAAAAGTTGGGAAGGAAATATTTTTCCCAGTCCACATCCCAATCTCACTCATAGAGTGTTGAACTTTCTTAATGTAAATGCATAAAGTTCTCATCTTGTAGGAGGTGGCCAAAGTGGTTCTGTTCATTTGGTTTTGTAGGTTTTTAAAAATTATTGCTATTATTTTTCTGAAGCTGCCACCAGTGCATAGAAAATAGACATTGTACTGCTAAAGGAGATGGAGATGAACAAACCCCAGACTAGAAAGCGCAAGTGTCCAGCCCTGTAAAGAGCTGTGTGCCAACAGAAAAATGGAAAGCAACAGTCTGCTGGAGAACTCAGCATGAACTTAGTGTTTCCTCACTACTTTGCTTAAGCCCATATCTTACTGTTCAGAGCTGCCAGACTCACACACACAAGCTTTGTCAAGAGCAGTCATTGCACAGTGCAAAGTAGGTAGTAGTTTGAATGCTCATTACCCATGTATATTTGGACACTCAAGCAGTACCTAATTTTTAAATCATTTTGAGAATAAAGTAACAGGTATACAGAGACATCAAGAATAAATGAGGATGCAGCACAGACAAGACACTGAAATTCTTCAGTAAAGTCTGAAGCCAAATGGCAAAGACCTAACATTAAAATTATAATATTTCCAAACAACTCCCCCAAAACAATGCACAATGTACAACTGAGAGCAGAACATTTACTGAGGGAAAGAGAAAAGACCTTCAGAGCACCAGGCAGGCAGATTTTGGATCTTACTATGTTTGCGTCAAGGTGTTTTAATTATGGAAGGAATAAATCTACTCAGACAAATTTTCCTTGGGTTCTTCAAAGACAGTCGTGACTTTTTTGCCAAAGCATTTTCCCTTTTTGCCTTCATGTATATGCTACTGTGTGAAGAAATAAAGTCAATGAAGAGAGAATATGATTTATGAATATTTTCCCTGTGAGATTACAAATCTCACTGAAAGTCTGTTGAGGTGTATTGACCAGACAACTTGTAAACTCAGTGAAAGCCACACAAAAGTCTTCCCTGCCCATTGTTTACATGAGTATTTTGGAAACAGGATGCACATTGCTGCACAGAAAGGGAAATAGAGACAGGAGCAAAATGTTTTGTAGAGCTAATAAAACAGCAAGCCTTCCTTTTGTTTCTTTAGTCCTGTAGAGCCATTTCTGCTCAAGTCTTACATGCTCCACTGTTAGCAGAACTGGTGACAAGCATTTTCACTGCAGATTGTTAAAGCATATGGGCTAGTTTAGCTTTAACTGTGAGAATGTTTCCCAGCCATTCTTAATGATATTGCCATAATTCATGAGTTAAGAGACTGATATATAAGAACAAAGGGACGGAATGCCCTAGAGACTCTGGCTAGTTTAAATGCATCTAAAGACTGAAGCAACCCCAGAAAAACATGTATTAATCTGAATTCTGGGGCTCCTGATGTTTGCAATGAGTTTGGCCAAAAGCAATATAATTATTTTCATATTCCTTTATGTAAAGTTACAACTACTGCCTAATTACATGAGTAATAACAGACAACAAAGCCTTCTTCTCACACATTCAGAACTCTGGAAACACCCTTTCATGCAGCCAGAAACGGTGTATAGAAAATAATGTAGATGGACATCAATGAAAACAAGAAGGGGCATGAGTGTCAGGAAACGTGCCAAAGCACTGGGGCTTCTGGCAGAATATCCTTGAAGTCTGTGATCTACTTGTTCAAGTATAAGTGTTGAACATTGTAGTCAGGACATCCAGCACAGGTCAGTGGTCAAACACTAGCACAGGACAGCAGCCACCTCCTGCTGTCCTTCTGGGTTAGTTTGGCCATTTCAGCTCTGATACAGCAATGCTAAAGAAACAGAATACAGGTACTTTCTATAGCAAATAACTCCCAAAAAACTATCAGAAATGCCTTGCCCATTCCCCAGCCTTTGTGCTACACACTTCTTCCTGGCTCAGGCTCCATCTTTCCATCTCCAGGAGGGCTCACAGACAATTTCTGGAAACAGATCCAGACAGGAAGAAGGGTCCATGTATCCAAGAGTTCCTTTTGTTCTCCCTCCAACCCCCAAATATTCAGATGAAACGAATGAGGGCAATCCCAGCTTTGCTTTACATGTAGCCTTAGACAGCCACCGCAGTGCTGCTCTGTACCTTTGCAATGCCAATAACAAGCCTTTCGACTGCTCTAAAATCTACTGAGGGCAAAGCATGACATTCTGCTGAGCAGAGAGCTCTGCATGTTAGATCTCAAACGGCTCCCTTTGCTAACAGCTCAACACCACCTCATTCTTCCAGTCCACATTCAGCACAAGCACAGCCTGTAGAGCTGTACCCAGAGCTTGGTGCTTCAATTAACTCATCGTGTTGGTGCCCAGCCCCTGACTCCCAGTCAGACCTCCCTCCCCACGTTGTCTCCTCACACAGTCATACAGTGTTCTCAGCTGGTTTAGGCTGGTCTCAGGCCAGCATCACCTCCTGCACCTGCCACTGTGCGAGTTGTCTGCCTGCCGCAAGCGCAGCTCTGGCAGTTCCATGGCTGTTGGAGAATTCGCAAACCAGCGTGATGGGCTGCACAGAATCTCTGGGGAAAGCGCTTCTGGCACACTTACATGACTGGAATTAAAATCAGGTTTCATTTCCCGCTCTGTGTCACACAGAGTAAATCATCATTTGCTTCGTAAGCATGGAGCCTAGGACAGCAGCTTCCCCAGCAATAAGCTCTCACGACAGAAATTCATACCTACCAGTAGGGAAAGATTTTTTGCACTTACAGCATAAGCATTTTAACCTTGTCCTTCTTCCCCACCCCTGCACATTTTCTGCTTATAACAATTACTTGCTTCATAGCTGAAGGCAGGGTTTAATCCTGCAAGCATAAATTCACACACACAGCGATACGATCAGTGAGGTTTGTGGGATTAAGTCCATGGGTCCAGCAAAAATTTTCACAGATGTCTACAATGGGACAAGCAGGTACATGCACATTTGCAGGTAAGCACGTGTGCAGCTGCCTGCAGGAGCAGGGCTGAAAGGGTTGGGCAGAATCTGCAGGGAGATTTCCTGCTTGCTCACAAGGATGGTTCCATCGATGGCACAGGAGTTATGTGGGGACTCTGCAACCACGTAGGAAGGCAGGGCAAAAGGCTGCCTGGTTTCTACAACACTTTTATCACACCCCAAAGTCCCAGCAGACTGCAGCTTTTCATGCCAAGGCTGTTAAGGAAACCATTCACAAAAGACCTGCTCCTTGAGCAGCTCCAAAAGTAAAAACTACTTCAGTCAGACACTTCCCTTATTGCTTGCTGCTGTTACATCCCCAGCAGCTGCTTCTGATCCCCAGCTCTTCTACCAGACCCATCTTTCACTTCATACATTTCCGACCTCACCATCGCTGTTCCCACACTTACAAGGAACTGCTGTGCCACACGCTGCCTAGCCAGCCACCTAGTGCTGGTGCAATCCCCTGCACGCCTCAATCCTCACCAAACAGCACATTTAACTTCCAGCTGCTTTAGAGCCTTCCCAGGGAAGAGCTGCACCACAGAAGCAAGCTGTCCAAGCTGCATCCTACCAGAGCTCTGGGGCTTGGAGCTGAGCTTTGCCAGGTAAGGCCCAGTTGCAATTACTGGATGAATAAGTGATTTCAGCTGTGTTTTGGTGGTCTCCCAGGTGCAATCACAAAGCCCTTCCAGTGCTGAGGACTGCAGCCCTGTGGCCATTGGTCTGGGTTTCCTCCAGCCTCACACAAGGAACCAGATCATCAGGGTTATGCTTACACACTGACCTTGGCTCTGGAGTATCAGTTGTAACATGTGGACTACATAGCTCATATCTTGGTTCCCTTTGTGCTGTTTTTAAAAAGTAGCCTTCTGTACCAAATAAGGCAGAATTCTCACTGACTGATGAGCAAGGAAAGTGCTGAAAAAGACAACTGTGAGGTGGGACAGCCTGAACAAGAGGCACCAGAACAGCATCATTAAATTTGACCCTATATCATCAAAGGGATCTTCTAAAAATATTGAGGATGTGTCCTCCCCTTGCTTAGTGGAGTGGGGGGTCTTGCTGGCTCCTCTCTGTTTTTTCTTTTGGGTTTCAAGTCAGTGGGAATGAAATGTAACTCTTGCATCTTGTGCAAGATCCCCCATGCCATGTGCCCGTGTATGAGCTAACCTGTGCCAGCATGCAGGGCAATCCTGCTGATGGACTGAAACTATCATGGGAATAAGGAAAAACCTCACTTCACCATATGAATTTTGCCCCCTTCTGATGATTCCAGTCGTCAGCCTTCTTATGGACTGCACTTAAATCTAATTCACAGGAACCAACTAAGTTTGATTTAACAGCAAGCAGTTTGCTCAATTAAACAGAGTGCCAATCAGGGAAATAATAGCCACTCCCCTTACTAGAAACATAATACTAATTAAAGCAAAGGTAATGATAGAGAAAACACACACTTAAAGTTTCTCCATTCATACGGGGGGGGGGGGGGGGTGTGGTAAACAAGCTTATTGCTCTAGACTTTTAGAGGTCTTTGCTGTCTTCAGAGCTTACATGTTGAGTTTTGAGTGAAAAGAGGACAACATAATCAATATTTACACCTCTGTATAGAAGGTTTAATGCTAAACCCACAAAAATGGCTTTAAATATTACCTCTGCTATTATGCTCTGCAGAAAATTCTTGCTTTCTTAAATCTGGAATTATTAATTTCTGTACCAGGTGGCAGCTGCTTGCACAGTTGTTTTTAGAGAGGATTTATGCTTGGTTCAGGCACAGGAAAGGAGCCTGGAATTAACCTCTTGGTCTCTGCTACTGTTAATTACCTTTACCACAGCACAGAGCACACCAGGCACAGAGCATCTAGCCAAGGCCTTACCTTCAGCAGCAAGGGCATAAATCAAGATGTGACAGCATGAAAGGACAAATAAATCACTAGGGGAGGGATGACATGAGAAGGGTAAGAGCTATAAGCAATGGGAGCAGATGAGTACACGGCCAACACCAAAGGTGCTAGAGCTGTTGTGGTTAGCCTCAGTTGAACATCTGGAGCTGAGCTGGGTTTGTGGCACTACCAATGCTTCATGGACAAGAAAATTGAGGCTCAGAGCAGATTGAGTTTGACAAGAGGGGAGCGAGGTACCGTGTCCCCATACAGGGCCTCCTAGGAAAGGTTCCCATAGGGAGCCAGTAACAGAGTGAGAGACAGCATAGAGGTATCCCAGATCCTCCTCTTCCAACTTAGGGACAAGGTATTTATTTCTTCCTTTACTATTCATTTATATAAGAAGTATATAATAATATAATAAGAATATAATAAGAAGTACATAATATATTTCCGCACTGTGTGCGGAAATATCTGCTTTGGGCTGGGAGTTCCTTTGGCAGGGAGGGTACCAAGGGCAAACCATGATGCAGTGAAGGACCCAAGCTGGCACAGATCTACGAGCTGGATTACAGTAGCTTTACCAGAGGCTTCCATCACTATTACACCTTGCACTTCTAGTTGCTTAAACATCTCAGTTGCCATAGGTGCTGTGCAGACGTGTCCCCAGCCTTCCACAGCACCCCAGTAACTCAGAAAACACCCCAGTAAATTCACCACATCAGGCCTTTGGAGAGTTTTTCTTCTACAGCAGGGATATGTGTGTTTTAGTGGGAAAGAGCAACTCCAGACAGATTTGTTGTTGGGAAAGAGAAATTTCTTCTTTTCTGGAAGAAGTGAACACACAAATAAGCTTGCTCAGCTCCCCTTCTCTTACCCCGGTGCAGGGATTATCTGGCGGGTCTTTATACTGTCAAGATGTTTGCTTCTGGTTTGGTTTTCAGTCACAAACTTGAAGACCAGGACACACTTACACACAGTGAGCAGCAAATTTTCCAAAGATCATTACAAGGCCAGAAGCCACCTAATGAGGGGGAGGAAGGAACAGCAATGACTGAATGAAAAGAGACAGCTGGGGGACAACAGAGCCAGGAGCAATTAGGAGGCCTGGACGTAGGCCTGGGCACTCTGCTCTAGGTGGCCCTGCTGGAGCAGGGCTGGGCCGGAGGGACCCGGAGGCCATTGCCAACCCCACTCACCCTGGGATTCCCCAACACCAGACCTGTCCTCTCTACTGGAGAGACAGTCATCTCCAGGGAATGTCACACTGTGCTTAAGGTGCAGGGCTGCTGCATATCCAAAGCCATTTATAAAACCCCAATGGCTTAGTTCAGGTCACCAGAGGTTCAGAGTGAGTTATTTGTGTCTTGCTTTGGGGCTGCTGTGGACTCTTTATTATTATTGCTTTTTTGGGGGTTTTGTTTTGTTTTTTACATTTAACTGCTTTGAAGAACCCTGCTCTGTGGAAAAGAAGACCCTCTGGTAGCCAATTAGAACTAAGAGCCAAAAATTGCTTTAGAAAATTTTATGCTAGCCGTGGGAGACCTAAATGCTTTCACATCAGGGAGGATACCATTAATTATGACTAAAAGGGTCTTGCAGGAATAAAGAGAAAAGAGAGAAGCCTGTGGTACAGATACAGGATTCTGCCGCTCCTGTCTGAGGAAAGCACTTCCTACGCCCCCTCTGACTTGCATTTAATTTTGTGGAACCCAAATCCCACCAGACTCCAGCTTTCTTTGCCCTTCCCCCAGTTTTTTGAGACGGCATTGCAAAATTACAGGGCTAACAGAGCGCGGAGCAGCTGCAATCTGTTTGGATTTTACTGAAGGGCTTGATACTGTCTCCTGAAATCTTATGCTCCAAATTAATTCAAGTTGGCTCTGGCAGGAAACACTGTCGTGCGGATGGAAAGCTGCCTGAAACAGCGGCAATGGGTGGGGAATGGCACAAGGTGAGAGCCCACGGAGAATTCAGTTTCACCTCTTTGGTCGTCTGGGGAAGAAAAGAGTCCAGCACTGAGAAAAAATTAAAACTGAATTACAACCATAAATTGAGATAAATCCTACAATGTTGAGAGAGCTGGGGAACGCTGATAGAGCACAGCAAAATTCAACTTTTCCACGGAGAAAGGGTGAGCAACGCTGCCTACCTGCATGGACAGAACCGAAGGGAGCGCATGACACCTAATGGAAGTGAAAAATCCAGGAGACAGCAGCATTAACAGGGATCTGAGAGCAATTTCAGTCTCGCTCAAAGGTGAGCACAGTAAGTGTTATTGGATACAACAGCTCGCAGCCACACACCAGCCCACGGAGCCGGAGGCTGAGTGCTGGGTGCCTCCCGTCCCTTCTGCAGAGTGGGCTTGAGGCCGGCCAACACGGGGAGCCTGACCAGAAGAGCTACTGCGGAACAAGCTCTTCCACAGTAACTGCTTTGAAATAGCTGCCTGCACAGACCACTGTCTTCCACAATAACAGTCATTTTACGGTGGAATAATTAATGCTCACCTCCAAAGCAGAGTAATTGCTCCAGAATAAACTCTCTTTGATTCCTAAATAGAGTTCAGATGAGCTCCAGAGTAACTCTTATTGTTTTATTCTGGTCAGTTGTGCCTGGTAGACAAGCCCCAAAATCCAAACACACCCAATTTACAGGCAGAAAATCCATACACTGACAGGAGAAAGAAGCTTCAGAGCTGAAGCAGTCAGGAGTCTGCTGCCCTTGTGGGCATCGAAGTCCACTGAGTGCCCATCCCACATCTTCTGAAACCAAGGGGAACTTCCCTATTTTCACAGGAGAAGATATGAGGCCAGGTAAATTATTTTCAAGGAAAAAAATGCCTTTTTGTATTAATTTTTTTATCACTTTCAGGTTTAGTTGGGAATCTCTTCTTCCATTTAATTTCAATACAATGAAATTATTCCAGCTTTAGGAAAGAAAGAAAGTTTGGACAGAAATATAACCAAGGGGACCTGAAGAAAAATTAGGGGAGGGGAATACATTTAAATAAACAGAGCCATGGAAGGATAACCTGCATTTTCCCTAATACTGTTGATTCTCCCTGGCATATTTGTTTCCTTTGTCCACACACACACACGGTTTTCAGCTGGGCATCTCCCCAAGCAGCCTGTAGGGTGGGGAAGGCAATCGCTCAAACTTCTTTACAGGTGGTTTGCTCTTTGAGCTGTTGGTGCTCCTTCTGTTCCTCCCCTGGTGGCCCCTCAACTTCTTCCCTTTGCTCTTACCATCCTCATGGGCTCTTATTTATGCTCTGCAAGGGAGAAACTGAGGCACAAAGCAGGTGTAGGTTGGGTCTGGGGATCCACCAAGTCCATACCTCACCCACTGACCAGCACTGGGCCCATCACAGCTGGGCTGCTGGTTCAAAACCCAAAAATTCAGGCAAGCCCCTGTGTGTCTATCTGCAACATGCAGGAAGGCCTGCAAGAAAATGGGGAAAAAAAAAATTATGAAATTAAAAAAAAAACACATTCACCCTTTTTCCTAAATGGCAGCCATTTCCTGCTTCCAAAAGCAATTCAGTCTTTGCACTCAGAGCCCACAAGAACAAGACCCCAGCTCCATCAGCTCCTCAAGGCGGGCTTCTTGCCCTGAGGTTTGGGTACCCAGAGCAGGACGCTGTTCCCACCAGCATCACCAAGGCCAGGCTCGAGTCTGGCTGAATTTATTGCAGGGACAATTCTGGTTCCTTCTTCAAAATCCAGAAGCCTCAAACACATCTCTGTCCATTCCTAAGTTAGGAATTCAGACAAGGCAGAGTTGGCACCACAGCATGTTGCAAGACAGGGTGTAGAGTGGGGAAACAGGGAGGAAAAAGCAATCTGGAGAAAAAAAGAAGAAAAAAAAACACCAAGTGACTTCTAGTTTAATGCCAGTTCCATACACAGCCAGTCACTAGGGATGTAAGATACAGCCTTCTCCATCCCTCCCTGCCTAATGTGAGGCAGATGTCTTCTATTAATGGAGTAATTGCTAATTAGTAACCACTTTGTTTCTCTTTCATCTGTTTTCTTTGGTTCAGGAGCAGGGGGGCAGGCTGTGTAGGTAAAGCAGTCCCTATAGAAACGTATGGCACATATTGCAACACAAAGGCATTGTTTTAGCATTTGGAGAGACTGTAATGTGGCAAAAATTTATATTTTCCTTTCTTGCTTGCAATGGAGAAAACCTGAGCGATGCTTCATGCCCAAAGCCCTCCAAGTCACAGTCAAATCCACACAAGCTTTCTGTTTGAGCTGCATCACTCTGAGCTGACACCAATACAGCCCTGTGACTTTGGGGCAAGGTGGCCCCACTCATAATCCAGAAATGCAACATGATTCGTGGCAAACATCCCACTTTCCTCCTCCAGGACATCCCTCAAGGCAAGAGGCTGCAGCCCTGCTGCTGGCTCCCATGCAGCATCTTCATCCCTTTACTCCCCAGCCCAGGACCCCTCCACTTGGGAACCCCAAATTCCAGCCCACAACATCGTGTCAATAGATAGAGGTTATTTCCCTCTCAGCTCTGGATTTAACAATGTGATGTTGCTTACGTATGATTTATAGAAAAGGGATGACATTCAAATTCTGTCTGGGTCCCAGCCACCACATTGCGTCTTTCTAGTGGTTTCCCAATAGTGACAGATTCCTGTTCTGGCTGCCTGACTCTCCTTTCCCCTTTCCCCCGATACTAAGGGATCTTAAAAGCTTAGAAAGCTAGAGTTGTGCTCGTTTTGTAATATACTTGAACTCCCCTTTTGCACTGTCCTAAGGGGGACTTGCTGTAATTTGGTTCTTGGAAACAATTTCTCCCCTCATAAAACACCCTGAATTGTAAACCTTCCAATGAACTCCTTACATTAAGATGTTTTAAAGTTTAAATTTAGAAACCATAACAATAAACAACTCCATTCTTTGCAGAGCTTTTCATCCCAAAGCCTCCCAGGGCACTTTCATCCACGGTGCCCTGCGAAAACACGGCTGCTCTAGGGCCACAGCTGGCTGCAGGCAGCAAATCGTTGAGGGAGAGGAACCAATGGGATGGGACAATGGCAAGTCCACTGCTCAGCTGGTACAGTCCTGCTGCTGCGGGTTTGGACCTAGACAAAGTGGGAATGCTTCACATCCTGCACTTCTCCATGCCATCAAATTAGAGCCCAGGTGCTGCTTATCAAGGAACACACTGCCCGTGCGCTATTGTTCAGTCTGGAGAAGAGAAGGCTCCAGGGAGACCTCATTGTAGCTTTCCAGTGCCTGAAGGATTCTTAAAGAGGAGGGAGAGTAACTTTTTACACGGGCAGATAATGATTGGACAAGTGGGAATGGTTTTAAATTTAAGAGGGGAGACTTAGGTAAGGTGTTAGGAGGAGGCTTTTATTCAGAGGGAGGTGAGGCCCTGGCACAGGCTGCCCAGAGCAGCTGTGGGTGCCCCATCCCTGGAGGTGCTCAAGGCCAGGGTGGGTGGGCCCTGGGCAGCCTGACCCAGTGGGTGGGAGCCAGCCCACGGCAGGGGTTGGGGCTGGGTGGGCTTTAAGGTCCCTTCCAGCCCAAGCCTTTATGTGTTTCTGTGATTCTGTGACTACTGTGGTAGGGTGAGAGGCAATAGAGAAAAGTTGCAACACGGGAAATTGCAATTAAATATAGGGGGAAAAAATGACTATAGGGTTTGTCAAGTATTGCAGACAGGCTGTCCAAAGGGGCAGAGGCATCTGCATCCTTGGGCTGAATACTTGGATCCAGCTGGACAAAGCAGAGCAGCGGCTCTGGCTGGGATGTGTCTGGTGCAGGGTGCAGCACTGGAGATGTCCCATGGTCCTGTCCTGAGTTCTTCTATCCCATGGTCTGGTGCAATAATTAAAGCACGAGTGGTGCAGTTTTAAATTCACACACCAGCCTCTGAGTTACAGCAGCTGCCACAGGCTGACTCTCACCGCTATCTCCAGCCCCAGCAGATCTCAGCCAGCAACCAGGAACTGGGAAGCTTGTGGCAAGAGCTCTGCCAGTGCTCCAACATCACTGCAAGCGAAGCCAAGTGCTTGCGACTCCTGGTACCTGTGGCAGAGAAGGGAGCACTGGAGCAGCAAACATTCCCAAATGTGGGTATGGCCCCCCACCCATCCCATACATTCTGTGTTAAAGCAGTGCAGTACTGTCAGCTTCCTCACCAACCGTGCGTTGTTTCTGTTGATCTGCTCCAGTCCCTCACTACCAGCAGTGGAGAGTGATACGCAGAGCTGGCTGTACCTCAGACCTCATCAGCCCCCATGCCACCACCACCCTCATCCTATAAATGCTGCCATGCAGCTGGCCCAGAGCAGTCGTGCAGTGTCACACCAGCCCATCAGGGGACAGTCTCCCATCGCTCCAGATGTTTCCCTACCACCAGCTTTACCTTCTCTTTATGAAGTTATGCACCGGAGCACACCTTCCTGCTTACACCACTGCTGAAATTCATTTCACTGGCAGAAGTTTCACAATTAACTCTTTCAGTAAAGTAATTATTTTCCCCCCTAAGGGATTGTGCATGCTGTGCAAGGAAGGACAACAAGGAAAGCCAGCAAGGAAAGGATGATTGGAAGACAGCAGGGCAGCAAGACCACTGCTTGTATCTCTGTTGGTAGCTAAGTTCTCAGCTGATCTCTGCGTAATTGAGTCTGGGAGCCAGCCATGGGGCTGAGTATGGAAGATATCACCAAAGCCTTTATTGATTTCACTGCATTTTATACTCAGTTTTGTTACAATCTCACAATACTTTTTACCCTCCCAATCTGATGTCATCCAGTTGTCTCATGACACCAATCCCAAAGGAATCCTCACTGGACAATTCAGGGGGTTAATCTGTATTTTATTGTAACCCTCAGTTACGCTGAGGAACAAACACCCCGACTGTCCCTACAGCTGCGGAGCGCTTTTTAACAAACAGCAGCTCTGAAGAGTCGAGGCAGCGTTTTAATCACTGCTGTAGGGCAGCAAAACCTGGACAAACAGCATGGAAATCTGTAGGCTGAGGAGAAAAAA
>VXAV01010391.1:571844-590412 GCA_013399715.1 Alectura lathami
AAAAAAAAAAAAAACATACCATAACCCATTGACTTTGGACAAAGATCTAGCGAGTTCCAGCTCTGCTGCACAGCAACTTGTGAACCGCAGTGACCAGCACTGCTAAATATGTTGAAAAAACCTATACTACTGTAGCAAAAAGCTAGCAAGCAAACGTGCAGGGCGGAAAGCATGTGATGGGGAGGTGAATGGGAGAACAACTTTATGTTTAAGGTAAATAATGAACGAGTCATTTAGAACTTGCAAGTCTAGTATGTACAAAATGACATAAACTTTTCAAGTTGTAATGTTTCATGGTGGGAGGAATGCCATTATTCTTGTCATCATAGCAACTGCACACACACAGCTGCTTAACTGAAATGGGGAAAAGAAAAGGGAAAACTTCCCGCAAAAAAGTAGTGAAAAGAAAGTTAATTACAGGACTTAAAAAAAAAAAAAAAAAAAGTGATAGTTGGGCATCAGCCAGAAAGCTTTCTGTTTAGGCCCAGTTAAGTCTTCCTAAGGGAAGCATTATAGTTTTGATGCAGAAGCTCAAGCCCCTATTTTTAGAGCACATCACAGTTGATGAGTTTAGCACTTTCACATTTGAACCTACAACCTAATAAATTTTCATTTTTTTTCCAGATCTTCTATAACACCACATGGTAGTTTGTTCACTTTATAATAATTCTGTAAATTGTTGTCATTTCCATGCCTGCCATTATGTTGGTTTCACCCTGAATAACCCTGTGGATTTGGCAAGTGAGACTTAGCTATTCCACATCGCATTTTTGACCTTGTTCTCACTGTTTTCTTTCTTCCATACCCCTCTCCCTCAGCGTGGTTCTCATGGTGTTCCTCGCAGGCAAGGTGCTGCAGGCAGGAGCTCAGTGGGCTGGGGAAGCAGCCTGTTGGGAACATCACCAAGTGGTACAAAGACAAATGCAACATCCTGCACCTGGGGAGGAACCCCTGCGCAAAGGATGGCCATCGGGCAGTTGGAACGTGGCTCTGCAGAGAAGTCCTGGTGGACAGGTTGCAGTCGGCAGACACCTGGCAGCAGGAGCTGCTTTTATCACAGCCGGGAAGATCTGGGCTTGGTGGGAAGACGCAAGTCCAGGTCAGCTGCTTGAACCACCACAAAGGACTGTGTCATCAGGAGGCTGGAAGTCACCTCCAAGCGGGGAGTCACGTGGAGCCAAAGTTGGCAAAATCACAGAAGACACATCCAAACACCTTGAGA
Organism: Alectura lathami; assembly: GCA_013399715.1. NCBI lineage: Eukaryota > Metazoa > Chordata > Aves > Galliformes > Megapodiidae > Alectura > Alectura lathami. Next base: position 573,067 of record VXAV01010391.1, read on the forward strand.
AAAGCCTCAGTTCTGGAGAGTTTATAAGCAAATTCAGAGGGCGGTGAGGCCCTGGCACAGGCTGCCCAGAGCAGCTGTGGGTGCCCCATCCCTGGAGGTGCTCAAGGCCAGGGTGGATGGGCCCTGGGCAGCCTGACCCAGTGGGTGGCAGCCAGCCCACGGTAGGGGTTGGGGCTGGGTGGGCTTTAAGGTCCCTTCCAACCCTGCAGTTCCGCCATTCTGTGATTCAAACACGACACATCTCCAACCCAGAGGGAAGGGCTCTGAGTAGGGCAGGACACTGGTCACTGGTGAGAACATCAGGAGATTTCTGGAGAAGCTGAACAGCTGCAAAGTTACATGTGTTAATGCAGCCCAACAACAAACACTTTTTCAGGGGCTGAGGAAACTGAAGCCAAATGAATAGAAATTGGTGTTAGGCAAATTAACTAGAAAAAGTTTGGCTCTTCGTGATGAATTAATTTCTTTTTGTATGTTTAAAGACTCTTTCCCCTCTCCTTTCCTCCACAAGAAAACTCCCACAAACCACAGAGTGATAGCAGCAAACCATTACAAGTGCTCACCAAGGGATTGCGGTGGATCCTCTTTCACTGTCAATTTTTAAACTAGAAATTTGGAGAACTTCTCAGAAATTATGCTGAATTTTAAACAGGGATTAATTTCGGAAAGTCCGGTGGCCAAAGATTTATTTTGTTTTGCAGACCAGTGGTGGTGTGCTGACAAAAGGAGAGGAACTGGAGTAGGAAATGTGGGGAGTAGGGGGGGACATGGCATGGGGCAGGAGAGCTGCAGCAGCTGCATGTGGCCTCAGGGAAAGGGAAGAGTACAAGGAGCTGGGGAACTGAGCCTGTGAGTGCAGAACGGGGATCTGGGCATAAATACAGGCTGGGGAAAATCAGGTACGGAATCCAATCAGAGAAGTCAGGTGAATGCTGGGAGGGGAATGCTCACAGCAGCATTTTAAATCGAAGGTGATTGAATTTGCAACGCTGAGCCAGACCCGGAGCACCAGGTGCGATGCGGGAGGGGGGAAGAGCGCTGAGCGGCGTGACCCAGCGCAGCGCCCTGCACCGCAGCACCCTGTGCCAGGCGGGGTCCTCCTGTCCCGTCCCGTCCCGTCCCGTCCCGTCCCGTCCCACTCCACCCCATCCCGTCCCGTCCCGTCCCACCCCATCCCGACCCGCAGCCGGGCGGTCCCACGCCGCCACCTAGCGAGCGGACCCCGCGGTTGCAGCGCTCCGCACGCGGGGTGCTGCGCTCCGCCCGGAGCGGCGGGATGGGGTCTGCTGCGGGGTGCGGGGTGGTGGTCCTTGGGATGGAGAGCCGGGGTGGTTCGGGTGGCTTGGCTCCCTCTCACTCGGTTCTTCTGCAAAAGGCAGGTGACGCATATCCATTTTATCAGCCACCATGCTTGGATTAATCACAAAAATTGGTGTTAAGGCTTCATCCTGCTTCCACCAAGGAGTTCAGTACGATCCTCAAACCGATGGAACAACGTAATTTCTCTTGACTGAGGGTATCCTCATATGCAGACAATTCATACAAGTAATACAATCCTTGCTCACTGAATGACGTATTTCAGGGAACTGAGAACAACCTGAATGCCAACACCCCCAAATTTGCCTCCCACCCCATATCTGTATCTGTTTGCCACTGTGATGCTCCACAAGATCCTGGCTCAACAACCGATTTGCCACACCAGAGTTCTCAATCATTAATAGTATTACAAAAGGTAGCTGGGTTTTGTGCTGTCATTTATTTTGAGAGGTTTTTTGGACTCTTAACATCAGTTAATACCTGAGTTTGCAAGTCCAAATCCTAGATAGCCAAAATAATCTCATTTGCAGAATGGGTAGAAAGGGTTTCCTAGGGAAAAAAAAAAAAAAAAAAAAAAAAAAGTGACCCAAGTAGTTTAGGTACACCTCACATTAAATCATACTGCATCACCAAGGGACCACACTGCTACTTTTATTACAGAATTTGGATGCATCACTCTGGTTGCAGAAAGTAGGTCGACAAAAAGGGATGTGTGCCTTCCCTCTCCATGCCACTCTGGCAGTTGAAGACAAAGCCTAAGAGCCTATTTTTCCACTGAAATGTTGCAGCTTACCATAGGGCACATGCAGCTCCCTGTGATGGGAGCGGACAGGACTCGAAGGGAAGGATAAAATCCTTTTGCTCTCCTGGGCACTGCCCAAGGACACGGACCAGGCTGGAGGGGGCATCGGAGGAAGGTGAGCGCAGAGCATGATGAAAGGTGCTGGGGAACGACTGCATTTGCACAGACCAAGCACCAAAACCATCCAGTGAGCAGAAATGACTGGAAAGATTGACGGCACATTTCAACTCTACTCCATCAGCGCAAAGCAAGGTACTGGGAAACTGAAGTGCTCCATGGCTCCATAAATCTTCCCTACTGAGTCCTGCACATTGAGTAAGGGGTAGGGAAAAGGGAAAGGCTAGGGTATAGGCAGCAAGGAGGGAAAAATGTGCTGATTTTCTTACTTCTTTACAATATGAAAATAACTTTACATTTTCGGGTCTGAGGTAAGCTGCAGAGATTCCTGGTTTTTCTGCATACCAGGCCAATAATTCCCATCTTGATTTAGCACGACTCTAAAGACTGTATTTTTTTTTAATTTTTGTTCTTGCCCATCTCCAGCTCTTGACAGAAGCTTTCCTACAGACAAGTTCTGAAGGCCTTGCTTAACCAAGGCTTTGCAAACGTGGTTAGAAAACAGGAGGGGGGAACTTGGCTTGCTCTCACACTGGAGCCAAGACAAAAGGCAGGAGAGGGAGAATCCGCAGCCGCTCCCAACGCACGCAGGAGATTTGACATCTTGAACTGCTGGCTGCAGCACTCACCCAGCCATAAATCAGGCCATTCATGAAGGGGCCTGCCCTGCCAACATACATAAAGAGAAATACTAGACGGAAAGAGGCAAATCTGAATTAGATCCATCCCTCGCATAGCAGAAATCCTTTACGCCAGTTAGATGAGAGAAACTGATGTCTGAAAACCACAGAAGGTTTGGCAAATGTAAAATTTTACATGCTAATGAGCCCCCAAAGAATTTTGACCTGTGAAGGGTATTTAACTACTGAGGAAGATTTATATCCCATAATACACAAAACTGGAAGTGAGCACAGACTACAGGGAATTAGAAACATACTACAAACATCCTCCTGTTTGCGTCGGAGTTGAGAAATAATTCAAGAAAATACCAGAAACACTTTTCAGTATATAACCCGCGAAAAAATTAAGATTCCTCAGCCAGAGCAACTGTTTAGTGCAACAGGCTGCCACTGTCTGCATTAAGGATTAGAAAGCCTCACCACTACAAAATGCTGTAAGAGGTCCTTACGAGGAGACCCTCTGCTCTAGAGAACTCAAGATTTGCCCAGAAAATGACAGAAGCTCTGCGCAGCTGTGACACAAGAGCCGTGCATCATTGGAAGGAGAAGCATTCACTCAGCACAGACTTCTCAAGGCTCAGCTCAGTGAAACAACCACACGACTGTCTCTCTCCCCACCTGCCCACCGCTATGCGTTTGTATTCACCATTCAATGGCATTTCACCAAATAGTTCACAACAGAACTCCTTCTGTATTAACATTTTAGGACCTTGATTCCATAAAGTTCGTTTTTCCAACCAGCTTTCTGCATGCCTGCATTATCAGTCTGATGTAAGAGAAGCTTCTGTCCGTGAAGCAGCATCTCCCTTATTTATAAATTTTCATCCGTAATAATGGATAATTATCATCTGTCACAAGGGAAATGTAAGAAAAACTCTTCATATAACCAGTGTTTCTCAGTAAAGAAAATACTGGCTGCAAGAGTCACTCTGTCTAGGGGGTCAGGACACCTAAGATCAGGTGCACGTGGCAACGTGCACATTTAGTTTACAAACTCAAGGCCGCGGTTCTTCTGCTAGTCTGTTTTACCACGCAGCTTCACAACAACCTGCTCACTCTAAATAAGCCTATCATTAAAGGAAATTTTAAAGCAAAAGCTTAAAAAGTAGCAGAAGTTGTTCCTTTTCAGCCACTGTTTGATACACAAAATTTGGCTTTAGGCAGAAAAGGCAAACACCTGCGACCCAACCTCGCTTACCTAGGAAGTTATTTTAAAGCATCTCAGGACAGGAAGCTGCTTCCAGCCATCTGCTGAAATGTTCTGACACTCGCAAGTAGATCCATGAGTATGCACGCGCCCAAGCCCTGCCTGAAAGAAGCCAGGACGCTGCCTACAGTGCAGGTTCTGCAGCAGGACCTCCAAGTGCTGACCGCTGAAACTTCCAAGAACAACTACAGTCCACGCTCTGCCTGAGACAGCTCCGTTGTTTCCAGGGACCACGTGTGCACTGGCACTCCGTGCTGCCTTGGGCTCCATCTGCCTTCCCACCCAAGCTGCCAAGGCTCTGGAAAGAGAGCAGCTTTCCGATGTCAGACGCGCTCAAAATCTGCTGTAGGCTGAACTCTGAAAAGAGCATTTAGAACACAGAGGAATAAACATATATACGTATACGCCCTGCTTGTTATGTGCCCTCTTCCATCCTGATCGGTTTAGTTCCAATACTCAGCTCCTCACCGACCACCTCACCTGAGCAACAACCAACTGATGCTGAACAATGAAAAGCAACAGGGGAAAAAAAGCGATGGACAGAGCAGGTTTCAAAATGACACATTTATTAAAACTAAACAAAGGACACAAGTTCCAATTAACTTAAAAATTTTATATTGCATTATGGCAAACACAGGACCGGTATGCTCAGAGCACAGACAATTTTAACTTAAATTCATAACATAGACTGAAATTCTTAAACTCAAAAGCCAAACTTTGAATATATACAAAGAACAGAATATGGGATTATTCTTTTAATTAAATATACCCAGTAATTTCCTATAAACAATTTAAAATTATTTAAATACATGCTAAATTAGCTAAAGTTTAAATGATTACTAAGATATGTAGATACAAAGTTCAAGAAGTATTTTGGAGTTGTATAAAAGACGCAACTTCTTCCCCCAGATAAAGCCTGTCGTGCAGTTACTACCGCATCGAGAGAAGTTTCTCTACCTGCGTGCAGTCCTGCTGACAAACCACCTACTGAATTAGCTTCCTGGTACTTAACTCACAGGCAGACTTGCTCAAATTTCATGCAGTCAGTGATGAAAACCTCAGTAAAAACCATCTTTTGGGAGAACGTAAGTTGGAAATAAAACACTTCAATAGGTCCTACAACCCGTTTTGAAGGGGAAGAAATCCTACTTCACTTCTCCCTGTTGCTAACTTTTTTTTAAGCTCTATTTTTTTAAAAGTTTGCCCCCTTGGATAGTTTATAGTCAAAATTTGATCCCACGTGAATCTGAAACAACCCCAGCTATGGCTTTAGTGATTACCCAGGTCTGAGCTCAGAGGCTTCGCCTGTGTAAGTCACAAGGTCACCCAAATCTCATACACCCTTCAACTATTCAAACAAATATTTACATCTCCTGATTAAATATTCATTCAGGAATAGGTTCCGACCGGATAACTGTACACTTGGAAGTCATCCTTTCTCTGAGAGTACTGTGGCTTCTGGTTCCTTAGTCAGCATGAAAGACAAAGCAGGTTATCTGGAGCCAGCCCACAAGCCACCGGAGTCACCCGTACAGAGCTGCCTGCCACGGTTCAAAACCAGGTACGCGTCCACCACCGAGGGCTTCCTAAGCTCTTAAAGCTTGCAGAACACGAGCTGTTTGAGTCCAGAAGTCGTGGTTTGCCTACTTTCAGCATCAGAATAGAGACACCCTGCAAAAATGCCTCACTACGGTTGATGCATGTGTCATTTAAACTCTTTAGATAACAGGGGAAAACCGACCTTTGTGACTGAAATCCATACATGTATTTTATGTAAACCATTAAAATTTCATAGCATACCCAATTTCAAACGAGTCCAAAAGCTAGAAGCGGTCAATAAACATATCACAATTATTTAATCAGGACATTCTTTATTAAAAGAAGAATCAGCTACTTTTGGCTCCCTTATTTAAAACACAGAAGATGTACGTGAACAGTAAACACCAGAACACCAACAGTGTCCTAAACCCCTGAACACCACACTCAGATAAGGTGATGTCAGGTGAATTAAAGCTGGATGAAACTTAAATCCGTAACGGTTTGAAAACAGCTTGTTCTGCTGCTTCCCTGTTTGAACCTGTTTGCACTCAAGCCCACACCATGCTTAGGCTTTTGCCACTGCATGAAAGCTAGCAGGCCGTTTTAGTTAGAAGAACTTGACGATGTTTCAGGAATGTTAAGTTTGGTAGACGCTGCTTTCAAACGGAAGATATGCAAACGCAAACTGCAGTGTACTTCAGAGCCTATTACTTACACAATGTAAAACTACTTTTAAAATCGTACTGTGGTGAAATCAGTTTTACTCTTGCATTTTCACCTAAGAAAAGTTTTGGCCTAAAAAAGCACCTAGTGAAGTCTTATCTTCAAAATTTATGAACTTTCATGCTGAAATCTCGAAGCAAATCTCATTTTACAAGAGATCAACCTGCTTGTTTACAGGTGCATTGGTTGAAAAGCTCACACCAATGTGAAATTTCAGCTGTGTCACAGCCTTTCTACACTTACGATGTAACTACAGTAATTCTCAGGAGGATCAGTCACATTACTTACTGTAAGCAGCTTTCTTTGCAAACTGTACAGAATATTAACTCAGTACATAAAATGAACACTGACCCTTTTTTCTAGAATTGTATTGTACATCCTACCGTACATCTTGCTTCGGAAACAACTAAATACAATGGTCCATTTTGCAAGCCATGAGACTGTCTGAACATTTTTGTTCCACTAACTTCCGATGAGTTTTTACAAATAATTTAGCCAATCTAGATAAATACTGAATACAAAATTATGCTGAAATACAACAGAGTCAACATTCCCTGTGAAAATATGCAACTACTACTACTAAAAGCACTAATTACCAACTGCCCACCTCAATATTGCTGTGTACAGTGCCATCGTAAGATGTGCTCTCTATAGTGTGCATAAAATCAAGAATGCTCATGTGTTTTAAAATACTGGGTGCAAAACTGAAAAAAAAAATAGCTGGTTCAATTCATATTTCTTGTATTTCATCACAAATTTTAAGAAATGGGGAAATTCAGGCTACCAGGAATTATGAACATCTTACAATTGCCATTTCAGTTTTAAAACTTAAAACTCAGTATTACTAAGGACAGACATCAAGTAAACTTGGAGCTACTGTCAGTTTTTAGTTAAAAAAACAGCAATTAATCAAAACGTTGTAATCAAAACACTGCCAGTTTCAGACACCACTTGCTGACTGCACAGAAAGCAAGGTTCTGAGATGAAAACATTTAAGTACTCTGAATGTGCCTGGTTAGTGATGTTATACCTGAGATGACAATTGAGAGGTAAGAGAACTAGCTATGGTGTGAGTAACTGTCACATGAACCATGACAAATATGCCTTCGTAAATGCATTTTTTCAAAAAACACATGCAAAAAGATCACAACTGACATTTTCCCCTTACAGTTAATTTCATTCTGCTATGTAGACAAATGCTTCATCAGTTCTGAAACTACCTGAAAGGCTCCTGTGATTCCAATGCTTTAGTAATCCATGGAACTCTAAGCGTAAGTGACATGTTCTGCTCCCCGGTCTTAAGAAATGTAAGGCACCCATTAGACACAAACTTCATGGGAAGTTCCAGTTCTAGGGAAAAATCTTCTTTTCCCTCCAGCAGAAAAGAAATCAGGAATTCATAAGTGATTAGAACGTCACATTCTCTGTCAGTGAGGCAACAACTTAGTGATATTTAGCTTAACTAAAGCTCAACTTGAAGAGCTGGAGCCACAGAATCTTCACTAACAGGCTGAAAAGAAAAAAAAAAAAAAAAGTGTGGTCTTGTGACAGAAGGGAAAGTTTGTATTAAATTCTGAAAAGGCTAGAAGGTAGAAGCAGAGCAAGGCTGAGCTCCATGTAGCGATGAAAGTGAGAAACATTTTTCCATGATCAATACACTTAATTTACACAGCAAGCTTGCAACTTTAATGGATCACTGTACCACAACAAGGAGTGCAAATACATGATTTTGTGGGCAGGAACACTGCTGAAGCAGCATGTTTTGTTTTCACCTGTATGGAATGACAGTAAATCTCTTCTCCAATGAACGGAAATTTCATTCCACACGTGAGGAAACATATCTACGATTTGTTACTAGTACCAGCTACGATTTATTACTAGTATCAGATTTCCATAATCACAAAAGCTCCAGTAATATGTAGCCATTAGACACAAAGATATACACCAGTTTTGGTTACAGTTGGCCTTTGCTTCAGATTCTGAAGCTTAATTCTTTACTTCTGCAGCTTCTTTATCATGCTTTTCCTTTGCTTTCTCCTTCTCTTCCAGTTTTTCTTCTTTTTGAAGCAGTGCCATAATCTCAGCAACCTGGCTGGTGCCAATATCGATGTCTTCTTTGTCAATCAACTCTACTACCTACATGGACATTGAATGAAATTTAAAATAGCACTTAATTTTTATACTGTGAGACATTTTCGTATGTCAAATTATAAAGAAAAAAAAGTAGTCAGTTCTCTCACATTCAAGAATGGTTGTTTTTTGCCCACATGAAATAAATCACAATCGGTGCTTCATATTCGGAGCATTCAAAAGCCTTAGCACACAGAGAGTCATAGTTTAGAACTTTGATAAGACAAACCCCTTTGCTACATCTGCTTCAACAGAAAGCTCAGATTCAGTTCTAACACTTCTGAAACAGTAATTAGATGCTATCTATTTTACAGGCTTCATTTTATTGAGGAGACAGACCTACTGTACTAAGTAGAAAGGAATAAATTTACGAAAAACAAAGCACAGGGGTAGATCCTTTGGAAAAGGAAAATGGAAAAAAAAATAGTTTAGCAGACATTTCCAAATTCCTTTATACAGCTTCTTGACAGATCTCCTCAAGTTCTTAGGACTGTTCAGCATTATATGCAGAATTCAGGGAGTTCATTTTCCCCCGTCACTAAATGTAACTCAATGCAACAGTTGTTCAGAGCAACAGTGAAGACAATCATTGGACAACACCAGTACAGGAAAAAAAAGTGCTTCAAAAGGTTGATACCATATTTTTTGGCTGGCAAGAGTGTTTCTGTATTGAGCTGGAAAATTACTTGCAAGGAAATTTTCAAAACATCTCTAAATCTACCAAGTAGAACAAAAAAAAAAAAAAAAAGAATTCAGGGGGAACCTGAGAAAACAAAATGAGGACAAAGCAGGTAAAGGAGGAGTGTCTAGAAGTACAGTATCATGTAACGAATGCAGTGCCCAGCAAGTACAAAATGCCTCTGAAATGCACTGAGACATTACTTTAGAAGGAGCAGAAAGGAAGCAGAAAGAGACAGAACGGCCAAATTATCAGAGGCCACAACTACTGCCAGATAACTCTTAAAACTAACAGGACCTGAGTTCGCTGAAAGAATCAGTCATTTACAAGAGACCTAAAGAGCAACTGATGGTCTGATGTCTTTCAAGTGCAGGAAATACTGGTCACAGGGAAACATTTAAGGAATACAAGTGGGCAAGAGAAGGTATCCACATACATTATGTCAAGACGTTGGATAAATATTAGTATTCTTAAAGTAGTTCTCCCAAAACTCCTTTCCATCCTCCCTCCCATTCAAAAGTAGCATAACAAAATTACCCTATACCATGTGTGTGTGTTCATGTTATATATAAAAATACATAAGTTTGGCATATATGTATATCATTTTTAATGTATATACACATACACACAACTTCACATATGCCAGGAAAACCTACAGCCTTAAATGTAATGCAGGTAACAGACACAGGATAAGAATCATTTTTCCCCCCAGAATAGCCATATAAATTCTCAAGAAGTTAGTATGTATTATAACATCTCTTTATAATATGTTCCCAAAAACTTCACTGCCATCGAGATTATTGCAAAAGACATTAATAAGAATTAGGCATCATATCTGAAGAATGTCTAACCTCATTTCCTTGTAGTCCACAGACTTACCTTAACGACATTGTCTATATCAATTTTGCCATCTTTGTTTTCATCTAGCGCCTCTGCGATCCTTGTTAGTTTCTCCTCTGGAATCTTCTGGATTTGTTTCATTGCATTAATTAGCTCAGCAATACTGATGAGATTCTCCCTAGAGAGGAAGCACAATCTGTATATCGCAAGCAGTTACTCCACAGAAGTAAAGGTCATAAAAGACACTGCAGGTCACTTGTAAAACATTAAGTGACTATTTATAATCCTGAATGCAAAAAAGCAATAATTTGTTATTTATCAGTAAAGCAGATTTCATGTGAACCCACAGAGTCTCACACTCTTGGTTTCCACATGCTGCACTGCACAAATATAAGTCAAAAAGTTCAGCATGTTTTCTGTGCTCCCTCGACTGTGTATCTGACACCCTTTGCTTTCCCCACTTAAAGGGTCATGCACTCACCACCCTCCTGGATTTAGGAGGGGCTGGCCTGCACACAACACAGCAAGCAGACAGGAGGGGGAAACTAAATGAATAAATCAATACAAACAAAATCACAGGAAAGCAAAAGCTGACAACTATTGGCTTTAGCAACTTTGCTGTTCCACCAACACTTCTGCAGGTCTTCATAAATTAAATTTGAAATGCAAAGTGTTAGCTTTTAGTTGAAAGGAACGATCTTTTAGTTGGGATAAATGTCTTAGCCAGACCTTTAAAATCTTAAATATTCATTTTACCATCACATTTGCAAGTGTGTCAAAATCAAAATGAAAGAAGTCTTCGGAAAGGGACTGTGTAAAATTATCTCCTTTTCTGATCACACACACAAAAGCAAAACTTCAGATGAACAGTCAGAGAGACGCACTCAGTGCTCCCACGGCACTTACCCAGCAGGAGGACTATCAACAACATCCAGCTTCACATCCACTGTCTTCTGATTGGTCTCTAACTCATTAATAATTTTGTCTATCTGCCCAATCATCCGGTTCACTCTCTTGGTCAATCGCTTGCTTGCCTTTGACTCTTCTACTACCTCTTCCTGGCCAGCTTTAGCGAGCTCCTTTATTTCTTGCAAATCCTGCAAGAAATGGTCAAGGAAAACCTTTTTGCAGATCTGAATTCTCAATGACGCTATGACTTCAGAGATAAGCATTTCACGACAGGTGCCATTTGTACACGAAATGCAAATGAGAAGACATACAAAGCTAAAGTGAAATCAGGACAAACTCTCAACACCGTAACCATTTTCATCAGTCCCTTAAATGGTATTTTCCACAACTTCCACAAGACTGAGCAAGATTCTTTTTACTTAACTTGAGGTACCTGTTACACTGATACCATTGCTTGCTAAGAAACCACTGCAGCATAATAACCTGCTATTCTGGTCACACTGGGAGTAAGAGCAGGAACAGGACTCTCATCTGGTAGGAACTACTCCAATGATTTTAACGAGGTTTTAGGCACATTAGGCCAAAAAGCTCTGCATTGCCCCATAAAGCAGTATAAAGGTCAGTTACTCAGCTACCAAATACAAGCTAACAGACATCCAAAGTAAGTTAAACTTTAACCATGTGGGTCATTTATGCTAAAACTAAACATGAGCAGAAATTTTAAAACAAAAAAACTTCCTTGACCCATTCTTTACCTCATTATATTCCTGGACATCACCCTTCAATTCCTCAAGCTCCTCCTTTTCTTTTGTCAGTGATTTCTTCTGTTCCTGAAGCTTGCTACAAGCGTCACTTAGCATGTCAATCTCCTCCTTAGTTATTTCCTCACCCTGTAACAGAAATTATATACAAATCAGTGAAAGATATGGGTGTGATTCTACTCAAAAAATTCCAAGACAAAAAGGACACACTTCAGATTCTTCTTCCATGTTCAGAGTCAGTCTAGTACAGACTGGCATTTTGAAGCTAATGCAGAGATGTTAAATAATTGGGGGAATTAGTTTGCCATTATACTTTTAAAGCATGTTAGTAGCAAGTATGGGTAGCATGATTCATTATGCGGGTCTTGGATATTTGAAATCCTGTATTAGTTGTCTCATTCAAAGATGTTTTGCTTCTTTCTCTGCTGAATGGGAAACCCAAACAACTGAGAAATGACTCAGGTATCATATACAGGAAACACTCATTACACAGAAGATTTTGCAGAGCAAAGTTCAGAAAACAGAGCTGGAACAAAAAGCTTCAACAACTTCTGTAATAATATGGATGAACATTCATAGCCTGTGAGGTCTCTCTCTTGAAATGACAAGAATGAAATCTAATCCCCAAATGAATACATCAAAATTGCAATTTCAAGTATGATTCATTAAAAATGCTAAAATCCCATGACAGTAGATACTGTTAGTGCACTGCATTAATCCTACCCTGATACCAGCTTTTGTTCTGAATGAAAAACCTCTGAACAGCCATGTAAGCACAGTAAAGACACACACAAACAAGGATGCCATGAACACACAGAAGGATGATACGCTTCCAAGAAACAGCTACAGAACTTCACAATCTATACATTCAGACCCTTTGACAACTCAGTTTCAGTGTACTATTAAATAGACATCAACTTTGCTTCCGATTTTAATAGCAAAAAATAAAAATCAACAGCCAGAGAGCAACTCAGTTTGAAAAATTCCTCTCCCTCAAGTAAAACTAGTCAACTTCAACAAGTCAGAAGTCACTAGTCTAATATTCCCCACCCTGTAATGGACAACACTGCATGCTACTGTGGAAAAAAAAAAAAAAAAGTTTTAAGAAAACACTTCCCTAATTATTCAACCTTGAACAATCTTTTAGTATTCCTCAAATTCTGTTGTTACCTTAGTGTGAGACTATGTATGGAGAAGAACATGACTCCAGGATGACAAAACGAAAAGAAATATTAAAGAAAAAATTCACTCAAGAAAGGCCCAATTCTAGCATCCTTAAGGGAAAAAAAAAAAAAAAAAAGGCAAAAAAAGCTCCCTTATTTGTGCCAGAATAAGGCAGTATTACGAGTTTCACACATTTTCAAAACACCTATTTCATGTTACTAATTGCACAGCTGCAACTAACTAGAATATTTAAATGTGAAATACCTACTTTGCAGTCTCAATTTCTAACCTCTCAAGCATCCCACAGTTCTGAGCTTCCCACTACAAGAAACATCTGTAAACTGGAGTCACAGAAATGGACAAGAAACTGGAGTATTTGCCCTCTGGGGAGAGGTGATTGACCTGGACTTGTTCAGCCTGTGGCAGAGAAGCTTCAAGCACAAGGTTGGAACAGAGACCTCCTAATGTCCCTTCTGATTTGAAATAGCATATGAATCTATGAACTCTAAGGTAGGCAAGGTATGATCTGAATTACCACTAAGATTGAGAATCATGCATCCAATTCTCCTGAGAACTTGCAAAGTCATCATTCAAGGCCAGAGAAAGACATTTAAGAAGATAAAGACTGCAAAAAAAGATTCAGCTGAATTATTTTTGCATGAACTTTTGGACAATTTCTCCAGCCAAAACCAAGTCAGACAGAAAACAGTTACCCGACCATAACAAAACATGGTAATCCTAGAAATTAACCTGCAACTTTTAACAGTGGTATGAATTATGTTCAACAATATACTGAAGTGGCAAGAGAGTATACTAAGAAGTTTTTATAGTATACACACAGTACATGTATCTGTTTAAAAGAGGAAGTCAATACAAATCTAGTACAGTCTACTCCAAACAAAGCCTAGATCCTCACTTGATCCTTCTGTTTTAACAACATCCTTCAAAAGAAAAAAAAAAAACACACACCTTTACCTGCTCACGTCCTCACCTTCCTCATGTTTAGTACATATATAATGAACATGCACAGATCTGTTATGTCTGCAGCCAGTGCAAATGCCTCCCCAAATAAGAATATTAGTTTCAGTAACACAAAGGAGGTCCTCAGATTTTTTTTGTGCTGACTTCAGTTTCTGCATTAGTGGTTAAGAATTTGCAGTCATGTACAGTTATCCAGATTACCTTAATGCCTTCCAGTACGGGTGCTGTATCTTTCAATGTTTCCATATCTGCCCTTGCCAGTTCTTGTTCACTGTCCATAGCAATCTGACTTTTAACTTGCAGAGCAGCTGGTTCAAGATCTACCGCTGATTCCGCTTCTTTCTAGATATGACAGACGCAAGAAGTTTAATTAAAACAAAGATAATGCTATCTGTATTAGCACCTGCACAGAATGGTTTGTTAAAATAGAAATAATTGCCCAAGCAGATGTAGACATTTCTATGACAGCATTAAAAACTGGCAACGCACTGAGTAGTTTGGTACTAAAATACCCAGCTGCACTAAAGGGACCGTGCCTGTGAGCACAAGGCTTCATGCACCTGGTAAGTCAGGCCAGCAGCTTTGACACTCAAGTGTCAGTAACCAGGTAATGTCATTGATACAACAAATAGGAAGAGACAAAATTAAGAGCAATTACAATTTACACTAAGGAAAAAACTGTTTGTTTGTTGGTTTTTTTTATATAAAAAAAAAAGCTACTTTGCTAGATGAATGTTTTCTCCTATCACTCTGATTAAAGAAAAAGAATCAGAGATGCATAAGACAGACAGTATTTGGGGTTTCACAGCAAACCCTCCCATACTGCAGTCTGTTTCAGTATTTTCCCACATTCTCCATCTATGGATTTAAAATCCAGTTTCCTGCCGTCAACGCCCAAAACAGAGGCAATAGCATGCTACTTTTTTACACCACTGACATTTATTTCTTTGTAGTTGAGAACAGAACTTACCATGGCTGCAGCCTGAAGGGTTTCTTTGGCTTTCTCTGCAGCTTCAGACATTCTTTCCAACTCTTTTTCTTCATTTTCTTTTCTGATGGCTTCCTCTTCCTGAAGCGTTGCTTCCAGCCGTGCTTTGTTATCTACTTTTTCACCTTCAACTTCTGCCACTTTGACTTGAGCCTCTTTGGCCTAAAAGTATATAAAAGCCTCTCTAATTTGATACAATGCAACAAGTTTATATACTGTTACTGAGACAGCTGGCACAGGTATGCTAATGAATACAGATACAAATGCAAAGAGCTGTCCTGTTTTTCTTCTTTCAGAAAAAGATTATTTGTTGAAAATGAGAAGCTTCCATTCTGAATATGTAATATATTTTTCATTCTCTTTCTCTCAAGATCACCAATACTTCATTCAAACATTTCTCTCTCTACTCAACATTCTTAGAGCAAAACACCAAATGAAATGGGTTTCTTGAACTTGTCTGGATCACAAGTTTTGCTTTTGCAATTTCTAATTTGCAGGTTTCAAGTCTAAGTCTACCTAAACTTTTGGTTTTGGCAGTTTTGGTTCACAGCCTCTATGCTGAGGAGCTTGAAATCAAGAAGCTGAATATACAATGATGTGTAGAACTCTGAGCAGTATGCTACACAGTAGGACAGGAATTGGTTTCGGTCTCTGAGTGAATGTACTGAACTTTCATTTATGCATTCTGAGAGCCATATCACTGAATACATCAATCTTGAAGAGATCTGAAGGGAAACTAATAACCAAAGCCATAATGAAAGAGCACAGGACAAACAGATATAGCTTGTAGCACTTAAACAGAAAAATACAGCACCTGCTACCACTGAAAAAGGTTTCTTGAAGCGCACCTTTGCAACACCAACCATGAACAGCTACGTCAGGATGAACATAGCTGTGCACCCACTTTCAACTCCTGGCTGAGTTTAACACTGAATAAAATACAGTTTTCACAAATCAGGTAAACCAAGAAAATCCACAGAAAAAGAGAGCGCTGTGTTAAAGATTGAGTCAATATTGACACCAGCAACTGAGCCAGACCACTACAGTTTCCAGAGCCAGAAATAAATCAGCAAGTCAAGAGACATATCCCAGCCCGTCATGTCTCAATCAATTTTCAAAGGATGACTTCAGATACAGCATAGCCTTAGAAAGCCTAAAAAAAGAGTTAACTGAATTCTCATTTTTTCCACAATAAAATCTAACACACTTTGAAGTTAATACAGTATTTCAGCCACAGCAGAATCTCACTTAGAAGCATTTCCACCTCTGTTCTTCATGAAGTGGAGAATTATGATCAGTAGTTTCACCTCTCATTCTTAAAAATGGCCTGAGAAATCCCACTGACACATGAAGGCTGAATTCATCTGGAACCACCATAAATATCCAGAAAAAAAAAATTCCATACATTAACTCATGCTTCCCCTCCACCTCTTCTTAACCGTAAGTACCACAGCGGCAGAGCACACCACAGCCTACAAACACTCCACCTTAGCATCCTTATAGTGGCTACAGTTCAGTTTGGTTTTTATTCAAGCTGTAGAAGGATATGGAGCACACTACTACTGCCTACCCTTGTGCAATGAAATATTGCCTTCCACTTGCCTTATTCTCAAAGCCTTCCACAGCCAACTTCCATGTTTTAAGGCCACTCACGTAAGTCTACCCATTTTTTAGCTTTTCAAGGAAAGGAAAGAGACCAAGAACATCATTTACTGCTCTAAGCAGTAATGACACTTCAAGTTAGTTGCAGACTGTACAAAAATCATACTTACAACACTCTCCGGTAGCGTCTGAAGTGTTGTTTTGAGCTGATCAGCTGGAGAAAGGGTGTCTGGAAGATACATGGCTCTGGATAAAATAAGCAATGAAGTGGGGATTTCCTGGTTCAGGTGCAGATCTAGCCACTACAAAGACAATACATAAAACAGAAGCCTTCAACTTTTGGAATTCTCTCTCTTTTTACAAGTCCAGTCAAGCACACACAAAGTTGTAAATACTTTTTTTTTTTTAAACCACTAATTATCAATCAACATCCTAACACAGGAACTATAGGCTATAAACAGCAAAGAATTACAGTGATTGCACTGAAGAAGTATTTGAAGTAGTACAGAATATTTTAAAAAGTACTTTGTTTCATACGCATCTTCCTCTAAATCAGGCAATCAAAAGGCAGGATTTATTTTCTCCATGATTTTCTCGGAGAGAAGTTCTTTATAGAGTAATGCAAATAATTAACAAGACAAACAGGCCAAAAGCAAAACGTATTTTGGATATGTTTAAGTCTAAGTATGTATTTGCACCATCAAAACATCGTGACCCAGTTTAAAAACAGAAGCCCACCACTACTTTGTACTTGCATGGTACACATGACAAGAGCATACCAAGGAGACTGTTTCAGCCAAGTCTTTAATGATAGTAGAAGCAAAATGACTTACCAGAATCATAACAAAAACCATAGCACTTAAAATCAAGTCTGTGTATTCAGTCTTGCTGTCACTTGCCTGTTTCA
>VXAV01010391.1:609682-625877 GCA_013399715.1 Alectura lathami
CGAGCGCCTCACGCGCGGCCCCGAGGGCGGCGGCGCTGCCTGGGCGGGCGCGCAGTGACGTGCTGGGCTCGTCTGGGGCCGAAACCCGGCGTTTAGGCCGACTGCTAATAACTGCTAATTCAGGCAGTTGTTGCTTAGCGGCGGATCTCGGTCGTTTTATTGCGTGCGTGTGCGTTGCAGGACGTGAGGAAACAACACCTTGCAGAGTTTTACAAATAAGATATTTTAAAGCTGAAATAGTACATAAAGCGGTCAGTCCACAAGACGTCCTTTGCTCGTACTGGTTAATAGCTGGGCTGCAGGTGGCATGTTACTCTGCAAATACCAGGCTGCTCCTGACAGCATTAGCATCTTTTATCAAATACTCAAACGCTCAGTGCGGCGTAAGTAGCGCCATTCATTTTGCTTAGTTTTTAATTACATAGATACAGGGAGCAACAAGAATCAAACTGCAGAAGTGATCATTTCACCTGAGAATAATGAAATTTTGAACGTTAGCTCTATGAGGTTTGGGTGGTAATGCCCTTGTTTGTTTTAAAAATGGGGGGAAAGCTGCTGCAAGTGCTCAACAAGATGGCTGACACCCACCGTCAACAAGATGGCCGCCTCAAGGACGGGTCTCCACAATGACACTGGGACCGCTCCGACAGGCCTCTTAAATTCCACGGGTTAGTTGTACAGACGGGCAGTTGTTCAGCTGCACGCCCACCTAACCCCCAAAGAAAACAGAACCTGTTTTACTTTATTTGTCAAGGGTAGCAGAATCATAAAAGTTTGACCCAAAACGTGACTGACTGAAACAGTGTCTTAGATAAGAGGGAAAAGCAAACATGTCTGAAGCCATCCTTGCGTTCTTGAGACTTGGAATTTGCAGGAAACTAATTATTGATTTTTAACACTCTTTTATGTATCTAAAGAAAATCCTC
The DNA here is from genome assembly GCA_013399715.1 of Alectura lathami. Lineage (NCBI taxonomy): Eukaryota > Metazoa > Chordata > Aves > Galliformes > Megapodiidae > Alectura > Alectura lathami. The sequence continues at coordinate 610,609 of VXAV01010391.1, forward strand.
AGGGTTTCTCCGAACTATGAAGAATTAAATTTATACTACGTATATTTTTCATTACATAGAATATCAGAGGATGGAATATTCAATTGACCATATCCTAAAATAAATCAAGATACCCTTTTCTCACTTACCTTTTGACAGTATTGGCTACCAAAGCACAATTGTTGTTTAAATTTAGTGGCTATTAATAATTTAACTGGTATTGTTTACGTACTTACTACCAGAGCGGCTTTTAAAATGTCAAGCTCCCAAATGTATTGCAAGATTTTTAGATGCTGTGTTTGCTTTACAAGTATTTAAATGTCTCTTGCATTGAAATGGTTAAGGTTGTTTAAAATGTGTAATGTAACAATGGTGCTTTATGTTACTATGGCAATCTTAAAAAAAACCTTCCCAATCCACACATTTCTCTCACTAGACTGGGTTTGTAGCCTTCTCTTGTTATTCTTTTTTCTTTCTGGTTGGCTGATGACTAAACTAGCTGAAATGGGGCAACTAATGGCAGTTCCTTTAACAAAGCTGCTTAATTATGTAGAAACATTATATGAAGTCTATACAAGAAGAAGAGTATGCTCTGAAGTCATTAAACTATTGGCAGGAGATTTCAGACAGCAAACAGATGATTACAGTGGACTCGATACACTTAACGCAGACAAGTAAGCAGACTTTCAATAGTTTCATTAATTTCAGTGGAATTCAGCATGCCAGACAATGTACACGGAGCCTTTTCAGAACGGAATCAGTTATGTTTTTGTACAGCCTTTTGTTCCAGATTTGTTTATACCTGGACGTTACATGGTTTTCTACCACACATGAATAATAATACAGTCTTTGAAAATTCCCAAACAGACACACAGTTTCAAATTACTAATTGATTTTGTGCACTTACTAAGTATTGTAAAATAAAGCTGAAGAAGGAAAAAAAATATATATTAATAATTTTCAAGTAGTTGTATGAATTGTTCCCATATGAAATGGCCTAGTGATTGTGGATTATACATGGGCTTCCCATGCAGGTCAGTTTTTGCTTCAAAGAAAAGCATTTTCCAGTTTATTCAGACAAACGGCCTAAGAGTTCACAATAAAAACATTGATATCAAGAATAAAACATGATACATGTAGTTACTAGGATTTTATTTGAAAAACCTTAAGCTGCTACAGCCATTTTAGACCTGATTCTTACAGCAACTATGTTTGGAAAAATTGTCAGCCATCTTGTTGAAAATTATGTGTTTTGCAGCAGGAATGGGGTGAGAGACTAAAAGGAAAAAAAAAAAACAAACCCTGCTTTTTAAATGTATTTAATAAGGACCTGAGAATGATGAAAATAAATGCAGCATTTAAACAAAATTAAGGTTATTATTTCTTATTAAACATCAGCTTTTTTCCTCCTGAATGTTAAAATATCAACATGTGAGCTGGCTAAACAAGTACAAAACAAACTGCAAATAACAGGAAGCCATGATGCCTGTTAAAGTTTATGGGAACATCAAAACATTCACTAATATTTGGGCATAACCCAGTGACACACAAAAAAAGCAAGAATGCTTTATTTGTCTAAAGAGATATGTGCATAGGACCTATAAAAGCACAGAATATGCTTACATGTGTGCATTACTTGCATAGATCTGAAAAAGGGGCAGATGTACCTACAATTCTCTTTGAGCAAGTTTAGAGAACTTCCTAGAAATGGGGAACAAATGTCAATATGAACAGGGAACAAAACTAAAGTAGCTAGCTATATATGCAGTATTTTCTTTCAGAAAAGCTCTCTTTCATAGTGCAACAGGTTCCCCACAGTAAAAATAGTTATAGCAAATTGTTATTTTCCCTTACTCCTTCCCTCTTTACCATCTAGTAAGCCCTAGCAGGTGCTGGGCCGATGGATGTGGGGAACAGGATTCCCCTGTGGCCTGCCAAAAGCATTGACGCAGTTGGAGGGGACACCCCTCCATGCTTACCATGTCACCCTTTTCCTGAGGACGTCCCAGGAAGCAGTGCCTAGATCCTGCTGGTTCTTTTAAGACTGGGTAGCGGGACCTCCACTTGCAAGTTCAGATAACAGCGACAGTTGCCCTGTAGCTCATGCACGTGGCTGTGCAGCAATATGAAACCTGTGACACTCCTGCCAGGACCACATTCATTTCACACGCATGGCCTCAGTTCCCCGTTAACACCCAAGCAGCAAGCCCAGCTGGCAGCAAGGCGCTGGGGAGATGAGACTGGGTGCGTGACGGGGAAGGAGGTGCGATACGTGATGCTCTGGGTTGGAAGTGGGAGGAGGTGGGAGCATGGTTAGCATTTGATGGGATGAAAGGCGGGTTTGCCGTTTCTCTGATGCAGCATCATTTTTGTTTACAGTGTGGCTATAAGCTCTGTAGTGATACGTGTCCATATGCAATATTTAAAAGTAGGATTAAGCTTTTAGTCTGCAGAACCTGTTTCTATGGCAATCGCCAGGTTGTCTCCTTGAATAGATTCAACAATATGGGACCGACCTCATCTGTATTCACCGCTGTTCAGCATTAATCTGAAAGAAAGACATTACTATGAAGGCTGTTACACTAAGTTTCCACTCGAGGGAGAAAACCAACAGATTATTAGTAGTTCCTTAAAAATACTCCCATTCATAATCACAGATATTTTGGAGAGACTCCCAGGATACAAAGCCTGTTGCTCTGTAAATGTTAAAACCCAAAGGTAAAAGTTCAAGTGGTAGCTGGATTACTGACTCCCTCTCTGTGTACGTCCAGGTCACAAGTTCATTCCTGTCTGTAATGTGCCAAAACCAAACAGCAGTGGCTACACATTGGCAACAGCACAGAAACAGTCCACATTGGGTGCCTCTTCAAACAACGCAGTTAAATGTGCCTGAGAGATTTCCATGACAGTAATAATGTGCTGTAAACAGTCGTTTCAGAGCCAAGGATAATTACCTGCCCAAATTCTAGACAAAAAGCTGTGTTTTAAAAGACCGCCTGGACATGGCCCAAATTGGCCTTATGAAGTAATAGATTAGGTGCTCGTTAATTAAATTTGACATGTAGAAAGACAAGGAGAAGGCAGGTGGGAGGACACAAACAGATACAGTATAATATCAAATTGAGGACAAAGTAGCATTTGCAGTTCACGGTGAAGTCATAGAGATTCTAGCTTTAACCAGCAGATGGAGCTTATGTGAAACAAACAAGTGGAAAAGATGCATAATCATTGCACAAAGCAGTGTTTTGGGGCACTGCAGTCTACAGGACTGGAGGAGGACATGGGGAAAAAGCTAGAAGGTTCTGGCCAAGACAGGAGCAAGCAGAGGAGGGAAGGCAGGCAGTGTTCAGACTATACACATAGCAAAAAAGGAGGAATGTAGCTACAATGGGTAAACTGATTTAGACCTTGAAAAACATGCAGTGGGGAAAAAAAAAAAAAAAAAAAAAAAAAAAAAAAAAAAAAAAGGAGTCTCTAATGTTAAAAATGCACCTGTTAGTTCCAGCTGGTGCAAGGAAGTCTGAGATTTTGCTGCAATATTACCAATGCTGTATTTAAAATAACCTGTTAGGCCTCCCAGTTTGTCAATTTCATTTTATCAACCACAGGCTTTAAAAATACGTATTTTGAGTTATTCTTTGCCTCCAGGTTTTTTTGAGTCTGGAGGGTTTGCAAGTTCCTGTCTGCAATTAGAAACACAGAAAGCCGACAGTCTTGTGCCATCATCTGCCTCTCAGAGTTTGGTCTTAAAGAAAACACCAAATGTTGTGTTACTGTCAATAAAAGCCTGAAATCTGCCACCTCTGCTTTCATAAACCCATCAAGAAGCAAGACAAGAAAAGCCTGCAACCATGGAAGCCCTCCCCCTACCCAGTCCCGGACTTAGTAGACCTGATCCTGCACTCCTTATGGATCTTAAAACTCCTGGTGAAGTCAGCCAGGATTATAGGAGTGCTGGGAGAATAGGAGGGTCCTGCAAACCAGAGACCTTCCAGTCTGTGTCTGTTAAACAAACAGCAGAAGGGCTGTACGCTATTGTAGGAGAATTTTTACCTCTGTATTCTAAAAGACAGGGAGAAAACCGGGCTACTTCCAAGGGCCATGTTAGCGGCAATAGCATAACTTTCTTTAGCAATTTGGCAAGGGTGAGGCTGCTTGTGATAAGCACTGGTTGGGAGGGGGAAGGAGTACAGCCAGCACACGCACACAGCTGTATGACTGGGTAGCAGGCAAAATGCTGTGTCCCATTGTCCCCCAGGCATGTTTGAGCTTTGTCTGCCTGAAAGGAGGGAAGAAGAACTGAGCATTTCTTTTAAAAGAACAAGTAAGAAGGATACTGAAGATGGAGGGGTTGATTTGCTGAAGCCTGGTGCATAGAATTCCTGTGTAGAATTTAGCCCTCTTGGGCCTCTGCTATTGTTACCTCTTTCTTGGTGTTTTTGCTGATGATCGTATCAGGCCTGGCCATGTATTTTTTCCTAACAATCAGCCCGAATGACCCCACCAGAATATCTTTCAACCTTTGAATCACTCTCTCTTGTTTACCTTCTCTGGTTTAAACTCGCTACCTTACATAATCCAGACCAAGGCTGTAACACAGATCTCACACTTTTTTATCCTGTTCTCCTTGACCTGACTAACACTCCCATCTTCTGTGCTGCCATACAATGACCTCCCATTCCAGCATGCAAGCCCACAGCCCCTCCTTTATTCAAGTCAAAGAGCTGCTTTTCTCAAGAGGCCTCCCCACAGAGATAATGAAAAGCAGATTAAGAGATTTAAAAAAGGAGTTGGTTCCTTTGGAATGGTCAGTGTGCTTTCCCTTTCTACAACCGTCCTCTAATACTGTAAATTTTCTAAATCAGTGTTTGTCTGGATGTCTGTGCCTTGACCTCAGCAGGACCTAAGCCGTTGGGCCCCAATCCTGTGCATGCATATGCATGCCATGTCCCTTTGCTATTACTGACATTATCAGACACAATGTAGTATGGGAACATGCACGGTTAGGTATTTGTAGGATCAAATCGTGGTGCTTGCAAATAATAACATGAAAATGTTGGAAAGGGCTGAAAACATACCTTTCTAACACCTTTGTTCTCGTGGTAAGGAAAAAATGACAGCTTCCAAAGCAGCTCTATTGTGTATGTACAGCTCTATTGACAACACTTGGTTTGGAGTGATGTGTAGGTATATAAAAATCTTGAGGGGAAATACCTGGTAAAATATGATGTGAAGCTATAGAAAAATAACAAAGAGCCATCAAGCACAAGTACATGCCAGTGGTGCTTTGCCTGTATCTTGCCTTTTTCCTATGTGGCTGAATTTCAGGCATCACAAACAGAAGACGCTTTGTCTAGGTTTTCCCATGTAATCAGCAACCTCTCTCCCGTGTCTTAGGCCTCTATTCACTTTGCTACTGTTATCATGTCCCCTAGAGACAGCCTGAGGAGGCTTTTGCCCCCAAACGTCCTGTTACCTCAAAGCAGTCAGTTTTTTTCTTCTCAGTAATGCCTTACATGCTTTAATCCTGGTTGTGCGGTTGTATGAAGTGTGGCTAGCACTAGTATCTGTACGTAAGAAAATGCAAAGTTGGCATAAAAGAGCTTTACTGTTGGATTTGAACAGTGTCCAGGGGAAGTGAAGTCCCCCAAACCGGGCACTCTCCTCTGAAAGCAGCTTCAGGAGGGAGCTTTGTGTGGGAGCTGAAGGCGCAGCTGGGGGCTGCACATATCTCACAGCTCATCAGCTGTACTGGATACAGCGAGAGGAACTCAGACTAATCTGAGCAACAGGTAAAAGCGAGCCATCCAGATTGCTTGTCAGCCAGGATGACAAGCCCTGTGCCCATTCCTGTATGATACATATCTCTCATTTTCTGTTTTTTATCACTAATCCAACAGATGAAAGAGGAAATACACCCAACAGATACCAACAAAAAGACTCCGTTCCCCTTTGGCTCAGGCAACAGTGCTTTCTTGTCATGCTAAGGGAACAACCTCCTCCCCTTTGCGAGGCCTCTCCTCCCAAGGAACAGACATCTAACTCTCTCTGAGCTGGAAGCCTCTTTCAGTGTGCCAGCTGGGAATCAGGGCCCTGGGCTGAATCCCAGCACCTGTGCCTGGCTTTCTTGCGGAGTGTGGCCAGCTGCTCATCCAGGTCCATAAATGTCCTGTTCACCCTATTTCTTTTCCTTTCTGTGTATTGCTTTGGATTAGCAATGTAAATGTGTTGCTTGTATTTGGATTTTTGCAGATATGCTGTTTTAAAATTACCTTAGCCTGGTTTGTGCTAAGAATCATATTATTTATATTATATTATAATATTATATTATCATGTATTTGGTACTGACAAACAGAGCTGTGCCGTGTTTTCGGTAATCCTCAGACTAGGGCTGTTGAACTGCTCCAGTCGCACCCAGCATCCCTGTGCTGTTTCTGATGGAATTTGAAGGTGAGCAGGATGCTTTGGAAACTGGTCACACGGTGTTTGGGAGGAAAAAGTGTTTCTGATGGCTGGTGTTTGTCAGAGAACTTTTCTGGCATTAGGCATGGTAGCAGAGTGTAGTTGACCCTGAGGGTTCACAGGCATTAGATAATTGCTTTGGCTCTGAGTTGCTTCACAGCACGTTACACTAGTCATTTCTGCCTGTGACACCGGACTATCAACTGCAGACTTCCTGTGCTTCTTTCTGTCAGTGTGTGGAAATAATTATGCATTTTTTCTGAGTTTGCATTATGTACTTATTTGTCCAACAGTTCTTATGCAGAGAGGCAAGGCTAGAGCTGAGAGAAGACTGTTGTCATTGCTAATAGCTTAACTCTGAAAAGCCTCATGGCAGTCAGAAATCCTAATGTAAACAGGGCCAGACTGAGGCTTGCATTCTGTATTGCAACAGCAGGGAGATACATAGAGGTCTGAAAAATAATGGAAGTGTGAGGAAAGAGAACAGAAAATGGTTATTATCACTGCTCATAGTACCATAATAATTCAGTGTTCCAGAGAGCAGGGTTTAAAAAGAACCGAAGGAAATACATTTTCATATGAACTTCTTGCCACAGGATGTTCTAAAACCCCGAAGTTTAAATAAATATGTTCAAAAAGAAAATAGACAATTTCATGGGAGCAAGGCTCAACAATGTCTCTGACAGTTGCTTATCTAGATACGTCTGATTCGGGAATTCCCTAACCTGGTGATTTTAAGAAGCATAAATGACACAACCAGGGAAGGGCTACTTTTCCTATGCCATATCCAAATCGAGACATACATTCCTTTCCTTCTTGGTTTTCCCTGAGGAAAGGGCATGGCTGAGCCTGCTTTTAAGTTTAAAAGCCTTTTGCATTCTGCAAAGAAAGAGAGGCAAGAATAAGAGACCATAAATGATTCCCCAGGGGCAGCTAATGAAAACAGGAGGATTTGAGCTGTAAATTGCAGCTAAGGAGAAGATGTCTGAGGTGGGCTCCGGGGTCGCTGTTGGTGCGTCTCAAGGCAGTTGATTTCAGACATGCATGGCTAGCCCCATTCTGGGGGGCTGTGACAGGTCCGCCAGTCCCAGAGAGCGTGCTGACAACACAACACCATTGCTGCCATCCTTAGCACCAAGCACTGCCGTCACCAACAAGAGAACAAACAGGCTAACAGAGATGGGGATTTTCTGAACAGAAGTGTAATGAAAGTAGGCCAGAAGGGGGAAGGATTTCAGTCCGGTTGGTGACTTACACAGAACTTTGCACCACGAAACTCTACTAGGGTTAGGGAACTTGCATCATTGGCTTTTATACCACAGTGCTTCCTCCCTCCAGATCTTGACAAAGTCCAACTTCTGCCACAAGTCGCCTGGCAACAAGTTGCAGCCTTTCTCCCTCTAGTGGGTAGTCACCTCTGGAAGCAACAGGGACAGGTGCATTAGAAATTCGCCTTGCACTTGCTTCCCATTATCTTCTTCAATTGCTTTCTTCTTCTTCATGATCTTTTTCCCAAGTTCATTCAGTGTTTTTTTGATACCCTCTAAGCATCACGTCTGTCCTTCCTCTGTTCCCGTGTTATGTGAGGAGTTGAGATGTTTAAGGGTTTTCTATTTCCCTTCGATGTAAGTGGAAGTGAAACAAGCTGCCCAAGAATTAATTTTAAATGAAATATTCTAAGGATTCTTGGCGTTTGCACAGAGGCATGTGTGTAGACCCCAGTGCTCTGGAGACTTAGAAATCTGGGAAAAAGAAAACCCTAAGACCTGAGGTTTATCATTGATTTTTCTATCTCAAGTCAGTCAAAAGATATTTACAGTTAGGTTTTCTTATCCTTAAAATGGATTTATTTGGGCGGAAAATCTGCTGGATTCTGCTTAATAGGTTGTTTACTTAGCATTTGTTGTTCCATTACCAAAAATATTAACAGCAAAATACATAAGCCAGCTGTGTTATATCTAAAGTTAGCTCTCTAACAGCAATAGTTAACTACCAAAGAGTATTCCCAGAGCAAAGCTGACATTAATTGAGAAAGATAGTGCTCCCAAATATGTCGAGACAAGATGCTATAGAAACTGATTTAACCCAAGCATGCCTTTTGTCTGTGGAACTGCATTTCTCTCCTTTGCTGTCCATATAGACTAAATACTATTGCTGTTACTCCACAGAGATTAATGCAAATATGTTAGAAATTAATCTCAAAGGTGATTCATTTCTGTGACTACTCTGAATTTTTGTCTGTTTAAGCACATTTCAGAAAGCAAGATGAACAAGCTTATATATTCTCCAAATGGAAAATGACAGATCTGACTGGGAGAGATTTTTGTGTCAGGCTTTGATGATAATACACTTCTCCAGAGGTAGTAGGCTTTTTGGTAAACGTTATCTACCATCTTTCTGTTTAAACCTTCAAATTATCTAAATAAAGCAACAGGAAAGACATTTTGCTTCAATGCAAATACTTTCCCAGACTCCTTGATGCACTGACCTTCTCGATTCACTCTGGTAATGGTATTCCTCAAAAGTTACTAATTAGAGTTCCAGCAGAGTCTTTATTATGGCAAACTTTAGTAACATAAGGAGAATCAGTAAATGAAGATACGCTGGAATTGAACTGAAAAAATACACATCATTGATCATTTGCTCTGAGCTAATTCAGCCCTTAGTAATACCTGTGTAATTCATATATTTTCATTATTTTGTGAAAAAGCATCAGACAAAAATAATTTTGCTATATAGCATATCAGGATTGCCAACAGTGTCATTTTACTTGCATGGATTAAAAAATATATATATAGTTTTTTTTCCCTTTATAACTGAGATGTCAACATAACTAATTTCATTTTACTGTAAAATAGATGAAGTGAATTCCAGTCCACCTGTGTCAGTAACAACACATTTTTATTCAGCTGAGACATTTCATAAACCTGTTGAAGGTAAGAATTGCAGATACTGCTGAGGCAGAACGTGAAGGCAGGGCGAGGATACTGCAGAAGAAATTCAGACATTTTGTCTCCAGAGCTTTATTTGCATTGATGTGCAGAAAGAAAGAAAGCAATGACTACCAGCTTTCAAGATGAGCTTGTAGTGCTGACAGTAAGAAAATGTTCCTTTGCTTCCAAATTGAGTACATTTGTTCTGGAATGTATTAAGACACTGTAAACAAAGAAACTTACTGTGTCACATCCTGTTCTTTATTTAGGGTGGATGAGAGCTTCATTGGGCATTAGGGAAACTAGAACAATTGTACTGGCATAGACCAAAGGCCTGTGAGTCCCTTTATCCAGTCTCTGATCATAGTCAGAAACGAGTGCTTAGGGAAAAAATATGAGAAATAGGGCGAGCTTGGAGTGTCACTACCATTAGCCTACTCTGCCTGCAGCAGTGGCTGTTGTATTTCATCACTGCTGATAAACACAGAAGGTAGTCTAGTGGTCTGAGCACACAGCTGGGAGCTATGAATGCGTGTTTCAGTCCTGCCTCTGTCACCAAGGTTACTTCTATATTGCTGTGTCCCAGCTCATGTGCACGTGTGCTTGTGGCAAACCTGTCTTCAAGCCTCCGCACTGCAGAGGCACACACAACCCACGCTTATGTACCCACACATTCCTGCTGTAGTTGGCCAGATCTGGTTATTACCATTGAGAGAGATTTGTGCCTCCCTAATGAGCTGCTTAACATCTGTGATTGTTTCCTGAAGAGCAGCATAATGTCCCAGTGCACTTCTTATTGTGCCCTTTTCACTCTCTCCCATTCCTTCTGATTCCTCTATTTTTCACATGGTTATCACCACCAGTCTTTATGGTTCTTGTGCTTTTTGTTAACCTTGTCATCTCTCAGCATTTTGGCTCCAGAACAGCAGGCTCAGAGCAGCATAGGGACTCTACATATCTTTTCCCTGGACTGCTTAGCCCTAGTCAATCTATCAGGTAGTGTGGAGAGGCTGACTCCTTCAGTATCCCAGCTGAAGCTGCTGATAAAAAGATGATGCTGTTAGATTTCCAATAAAAGCAGAAAGATGCTGATAAAGTCATTTCCTTAAAAATTCCCGTCAAAAACTTTGTTTAAAAACTATGCTTCACCTTGCCTTAGGGCTGCCTTGCAGTTCCCAGGACCATGAGATTATTCCTGAATGGATCCTCAGCAACTGAATCCATCAACAGCTGATCCACATCTCCCAACATCACAGTGTGTCTCTGAAATTCTGCTGCCTCTTCTTCATCTGTTTCCCCCAGTGCAACCATTGGCCCACCACCACAGATCTGCCTGAGCTGTCTTTCCAAACACACGATGTGGAAGACTCAAGGCACTCCTCATACCATCATGATACAGGCAGGTAGATGGGAATTTGCCAGAATTAGTTTCCATCTTTAACCTTGCAGTGGAGAGCTGTTAGCAGTCTGATGCACTATTCGCCCCATTTAGCCACTGGGCATGCCCTCATTTCTGAAAGCTGACTCTAGCTGGCAGGATCAAAAGGCACTTTTGAGGTATTTCTCCCCAGATGCTGCTCCTCCAACTGCTTGCAGCTCAGCTTGAGCAGAACCCTGGAGAGCTCCTCGTCCTCCTGCAGCCTCCGTTGGGCGTCCGTGTGGGGCAGGGGGCACGGGGCTGGGGCGAGCCAGGTGCAGCCGAGGCGAGCAGTAACCGAAGGTGTCCGACCAGGGGAGCTGCGGCGATAAGCACGGCCACGGGAGAGGAAGAAAGCTGGCAGACAAGCTGGAGTATACAGGCCCTGGTATACTGGCATGTCGGTGGGGGGTTTTGTATAGTAGAAGAATAAATACAGGTGCACGTGGTCTATCTGTGTCCCCAGGGTAAAGTGAGTAGGACTGCCTTCTGAGAGTAGAGTTCGCTTTATATTGAACCTGTGCTCACAGGACAGTGCAAACCTTGGCAAATATTTGTAGGTTGTATGTGTGGATGATGGGGAATTTGGACAACAACCTGAACAATCAGAAGCGTACACCAAGTACCATCAGTCTGATCCCAATCTCAAATTCCTTACTTCTGTGTTACAATTCCACAAGCAATTAAAATGGCTACTTAGCTACGTTATATAATATTTGTCAAGCACTTAAAATATGCAAAGCGATGTTCATTATTAGGCATTACTACCCAAGTAAAAATTACACCCCGGTGTTAGGAATGCACAACCATATCCATTAACTTGTTTAATGTGCTAGCTATGAAAGACTGATATGTTTTTCTTTTACATTTCTACTACAAAAGCTTTGTTATTACCTTGATCATTAACATTCTTTCTGCAATAAAGGTGATTCGATGATTTACAAACCAACCTCATCTCTAGAATGTTATAATTTGACAGCTTCAAGGCATTTCAACACAGACCCTTGTACGTATGTCATATATCGCATTGCAGATTTCATTCAGTAGCAGAAAATGTACTCTGAATGCAATATCATCTTATCAGTATTCTAGCACCATAAGCTTTCACAGTGCAAGCAGGGTACTGTTCATTACAATGACACTGAAAATGGAATAACTGAAGGATTGATTTATGACCTTCACTCAGGAATGTTCTAATTCTGACATAATCTCTCTGATTGAAATCCTTAACACTGTATAATCTTGATTTATTATCCTTAAAAATGAAGCTTAGATATATAGATCAACAGAATACCTAGCATGAAACAGAGTGGTGTAACAGCTCTGGAAGACTGCAAGATAATGCAGATTGATCATGTGACTTCACTCCAAACATTGTCTCAGCCAGCAAATCCAAGAACAGGGCTGAAAGCAAGTGGAAAAATATTATGCAGATGTTTTCACAAATCCACTCCATCGCTCAGAAGTCTGTCCCGATTATATACATTTTTATAGCAGGGATGGATAAGAGCATCTTAACAAGTAAAAGGATGAACCAATCTGTTTACTAAAAGTTGTAGGAAATGTTCAGTAAACAGCTCATTTATGGAAAAATGGCCAGATCCCAGTTCCTGATATACTACACAAAAGACTGAAAAACTGCTTTACCAGGCAGCTCTGGTTTACACCAACCCCAGCAGAACCACCAGGTTTATGCCAGTCTGTCCAAACGTCAGGTTGTCACAGGGGTCTGGGGAAGGCTTTCGTATGATGTGAGGGTACGTTGGACCTGTCTCTGACTGCTAGCAAGTGAAAGCCCTATAGTAATCTTCTTCAGAATAATAGCAAAGTAGTCAGATTTAGACCAAGTAAAACACTTACTGGATTGAGAGGTAAATCAGGCTGGATTCCATAGTTCTTGTTTTTTTTTTTTTTTCTTGAGAGGTGAAGAGAGCGATTAGAAGAAAGGACAGACAAACTATCCACAAGAAATGGGTTGCTAAATTAACATTAAAAGCCCAATGAATGCCCTTTTAGTATCTTACAGAATTAAAATCAACATGTCATTTAATTTTAAGCAGACTAAGAAACAGAAATCTGTTCCCACCTGCACTTTTTTCTGCTTATAATCTGCAGTGAAATAAATGCTTGCCACCTTCCCTCCCACACGCTCTGCTCACAGTTCCCACTTAGCCACTTCCCAGGCCTGTTTTGGACAAATCTTTATCTTATCACCCTTCCCTTGCAAATCCTTCTCTAGAGCACTTAACATCCTCCCCTTTTACAAATTCTACCTTTTACAAGTGGTGCTTAATCAATCTTACTTTATTTTGTCTGGAAAGCGAAGTTTTTTTTTTTTTTTTTTTAATTCTTTTTGTCCAGTGCATTTCATGACTCCTATGAACTCTTTGTTTAATTCTCACAGATGGTAGTCTCCTCTGTGCAGGAACATTGTCAGCTTCAGTGTATTGCACAATGCTGATCCAAGCGTGTTATTCACACCTATGAATGGGCCTGTCCCAAAGATCAAACATTACACAATTCCTCCACTGTCAGTTGCCTATGGACAGTCTGAGCTACAGCTACTGCAGGCACTGCAAAAGCACTACAGCCTTAAGGAGATTATTCCTTCCTTCCTGAATACGTTAGAGTGGATATACCAGGAACTAAATTTGTGTTTACAGCATGGAAGGAAGTGCCTGATTCTCTTTATGTATCTGTGGAAAGAAAAATGAAAAGGGAAAAAAAAAAAAAAAAAAAAAAAAGGAGAACAACTTGGAGGGAATCAGGGAATCAAATTTAGGACATTTGTTCCCTTTCACTATATGGACACAGCTTTCATGAGTGAGAAAATAAATTATTTATGTAAAAAAATGTTTTCTGTGAGAACAACATGAAGACCTGTTAGCAGTAGATGAAAGAGAGAAAACAGTGCATATTATTTTTATGATCAGCACCATAGTTGTATATGGTGCACATCAACAGATGTGAATTCAATACAGATAAAATTGGATTCATTGGACTAGAAATTTAACGTAAAGGCTGGTTCTGCAAACCAGTCCTGGCATGCTTGACTTTCAGCATGACTTGTTTATTGAATTCTTAAATGAATATATTTATCGTTAGAAAACCAAAACGGCAGAGGAAGTAATATAGCCTTAGATTTCCCAGTGTTGAATTCATTAGCAGAGTCAATTCTGAACTCAGCCTGGCATCTTACCCAACAGACAACATTCACTTTCCAACATAATGACAGATGATCATGAAGGCTTAACAGTGTTTTGCTGCTCTGGTAAAGCAAATAGGGATGGGAGTGAAGAAGAGCGCAGTATCATCTTCTTTGACCAATGGCAAAACATTAAGTAAGAGAGATCAAGAACTAGACTTTGTTAGGATGATTATCATCACCCTCAACAACTATAAAAAGCTCTAAGTCAAAGGGTTCTGACTCACTTGTTGAAGGGTGCTAGCATCTGCACAGGAAATTCTGGGTATGGGCTGTCACCAGTGGCTAATCTGTCTGGAACAGGTGCACGGTGGTTTTGCCAGTCCCACTTCATTGCAGGGCCAGGAGCCAGGGGATGCAGCTCATGAAAGGGATGCCCATTTGGAAAAGACATGGAACAAACCAAGAAAGGGCACTGCCTGTCTTGGCATCTCTCCTGAGTGGCTTCTGCTGGTAAAGTTATGGTGACTTAGTAGAATTTGGATGCCTTTCTGCCCTCAGTGGTGATATACTACTTGTCCTTCCCCAGGATCAAGTTCTCCTGGGCTACAGCAGCAATGCTTGGTTCAAGTACTTTTGCAGCCAGTATATTTATAATTGTAAATTCAGCTGATTTTCTGTAATCTGGTGACTGTTAATGATAAAAATTACTACTAGAATACAGAAGTAGCAGATCAGTATAACCTGACTAAGATCAAAGAACACTTATTGAGCCTTTCAGGACAGAAGGTGGAAATATTGCAAAACTGACTCTCAAATGAATTAACAAGGAATACAGACTCAAAATCTCAACTCTGGCAGATGCTGAACCCAGTGTCATTTGATCTGCAGTAGCACTTAGGTGTCTGAGTAGGTCAGCTGAAACAGAAGGAAGCCTGTTTCAGAAATCATTGCTTAGCTAGTCTAACTGCTAGTTTCTGAATAAGAGAAAACATTTATATTATATTATAATTATTTCCACTGATAAAGATTAATCTATAAAAGAAATTATATATTATAGAATTAGAGAGGACCCCATACACAGGCCTGCACCAGACAGACCAAAAGACTTTTTGAAAGGATTTTTTAATCTGAAATGCAACATATCTTTCAATACATTTTTTTTTTTTCCTGATTAAAGTATTTCCATTGACAGGGAGTCTACCTGTCATAGCTTGATTTTGATCATGACTACAATTTATTGTAAGCTTACTGTATATATTATTAACTTGAGCTGCAAAAACATGAAGACTAGTAATTATGAAATTTGAGAACAATGCAAAAAAAAAAAAAA